>MU825396.1:677500-871269 GCA_029204205.1 Desmophyllum pertusum
CATTTGCGGAGCTGTACAGAACTTTCAAAACATCACTCGTGCCCATAAATCACGAATTGCACTCGCGTTCATACGATTTCCTATACTTATTTTATGATTATGCACTGTTATGTAGAATCATTCAATAAACCAGAACTTGGAGTTTGAAATAAAAGGTAACTAAAAGAGGGGAAGATAAGACTCTTGGTTGATCACAAGATCACAAGATCTATTTGCTTTCTTAGTGTGGAAGAAAGTCTTGCCACAGACAAGCTGGTGCACCAGAGATGGACGAACTCAATTAGGAGCTAATATAGACTGGGCGTGAATGCCAAAAGCGCTGTGAAGCTAAGCCAGGTTGCACGTTATTGAGTTCTGGGAGAAGCCTGGTAAAGAATGGTGCAACCAGTGTCCAGATGCATCAAGGGTAAACAAACTTCACATTAACAACCGACCCAAGTTACCCTGTGTATGTCTGGGTTCAAGGTTAGAACAAAGACAGTTAAAAAAAATATATCTTATTACCCTAATCAGGCCTTTTATTTTACGAGGATTTTATCTTCGTTATTTTCGCGGATGCGTTAAAATTAATCCACAGATAGGTATCACAAATAAAACTTTGTGTTTTGGACTGAAACAGTTGCACTTTTCCCAGTAGTAGATCGTGATTCATAGAAATATTGTGACCGTTTTTACCCGCGAAAATTTTACCGTCCAATTTTGCACGATTTTCACGAATTCTAAACCCACGAAATAAAGGGCACTAGGTTAACAGTTGTTAAACATGTTTTTTTTTAGTAAAAAATCATAATAAAACGAGACTCATGCGTCAGAAAAAAACAAACGAAACTTCAGAGAAGCGAGAAGAAACCGCCATTTTGTAGACGACCTCCAACCACTCGTATACTAAGCATTAATAGTATACGAGTAGCTCAGCCAATTAGATTGCCGCATTGCATTAGTAAATTAAAAGATTTTTACTAACACAAATCAGAACCCGCAAAAATTAAGTGTCGTACAGTAGGATTAAGGTTAATTCGCTTTTTTAAACAGTGAGCAATAATTCATACATTATTCAAACTTTCGTTGAAGTTTGACGAAAACATTGTTCTTTTGGTCCTTGCATAGAAGGTGTAACAAGAATTTCAGAGCATCCGAGGGTCATCCCGCTAGGGGAACCAACTGATCAAAATGCTCAGTCCTTTTTAATTTGTCATATAATAAATCGTTTAAGAGAAATATTTCTTTTTTCTTTCTTTGCAGCTTAAAATGGATTGCGCCTAATCCAAAGAAGATGTTCAGATGACGGGATTTTGGCGCTTTGGTGTTGGATATTTGGTGTTCTGGGTTTTTTCATTATGGGTGCAACACAAACCTTGGCACGTTTATTGTAAAGGGAAATTAATAAACGATGTTGGAGATACTGCAGTGGTTGATTTTTTACTTTGTATGAAATATCCGATGAACATCCATCCAGAAACGAGTTGTTATTGAATTTTAACTTATCACATTTTCCCGTACATGACAATAAGGTTAGGTTAGGTTCCAGTCTACAAGCCAGGCGCTTATCAGGCAGACGCTTAACTCCGGTTTCCACAGCATGAAGCCGTGACTAGCAGTATCGCTACTCCCTTACATGGGATACTAGTCCATTGCAGGTTTCCCCCCAGCATTTTTGCCAGGTTTCCCTGACAATTCGCCGGTATCCACGGTACTCCTGGGTGGAGAGAGGCAACACAATGACGCCGGAGTCTAGTCTGAAGTGTCAGCCGTCTCCTCGCTCTAACCCCCCCCCCCCCCCCCCCGTGGGCAGGCGAGGAGACGGTGACACTTCAGACTAGCCGGAGTCCAACGCGCTAGTCATTAGGCCACCGCGCCTTCCACGCATACTTTGCGTAGCAGGTAATGGACTGGAGAAGAGCGCGAGTTTTTTAGGGGCGCGCGCGAGAGAGAAGGCCCGCGCGCGCGAGGGAAGGGACGTGCGCGAGGAAGGAGAAGGAAGAAGACAGAAACAGGAGCGGATAGCAGTTATTACAGATGTCAGCGGTTTGACATGCAAACGAGGCGAAAGGGTCAATCTGGCATTGTATTGGCCCATTAGCCTCATTTGTAGGTTCGATTACCAGCCGCTGTTCGGGAAAATGAGCCAGAACGAAGACCGGACTCGAGAGAGCGGCGGAAATCGAGCCTAACTCGTTTTGCATACTTTTTATAAACAAAAGAATATTTGACTGCGGGCTCAACTGTAATAACTGCTATAGAATGTGTTCATTGATCGAATTTATATGGGGAATTCAAAGTTTATACGCGTTGTATCGATCGAATTTAAATATGTGCGTTATTATATATAATGCGCGTTGTTCGAGACGTACCTCGACAACATTTTCCCCGCATCGTTCGACTTTGTTGGACATTAACTAGTGTGGGGCATTTGGGCAAAAACACTGAAAAGCCTTTAAGAAATCCGGTAAAAGATAGAAAAAAACACGGCGGTTGTCGATTCTCCTTCCCTCTTGAACAGTAGAAAACGAAATCGTGGATAGGAAAGTCGCACAATGTCAGGAGACTAGCGAACTCCAGTCGACCTCTTAAGCCTGGTGGTTATCACCCTCACATCCCAAAGATAATTAATCCCCATCCCAGCTTCGCGAGGACCGTCTGCGAGTCACGTATCACTAGTTTATAAGTTTGCGACTTGTTATTTTAATTTGCAAGTTAGTCGACAGTCCAGTCCAGAGTACAGTCCAGAGTGCAGTCCTGCTTTTTCCAGCTGGCCCCGAGGGAGCCCTGGGAACCGTCCAATGAAATCACGTGCACCTCACCTTTGCAGGTAAAATCTTGTCTTATCATTTTTGCATTCAGTAGCGTGGTAAATTTGCATCTGATCACTCAGAGTACGGACCAATTATTTTCAGACGCAAGTCGTCAAATAAGCTGTGAACGGCTACAATGAAATCTAAGCCATATGCCTTAATTAGGATCTTTGAGAAATTATTCTATTGAGAACGGTCGTTCCTGTTTCTGTGTAGATTATGACGGTAGTGAGTTCGTCAGAGCGTGAGTTATACCAAAATTAGAGGTACCACAATGATGGAAGGGATGGAAAAGGAAGACATATCAATTACTTCTAACCAAGGAGGCGGGTGGGGTGCTGGGATAGATCGCGCGACTATGGGCAGGGTAGGGCAGGGTAGGGCAGGGTAGGGCAGGGTAGGGCAGGGTAGGGCAGGGTAGGGCAGGGTAGGGCAGGGTAGGGCAGGGTAGGCAGGGTAGGCAGGGTAGGGCAGGGTAGGGCAGGTAGGGCAGGGTAGGGCAGGGTAGGGCAGGGTAGGGCAGGGTAGGGCAGGGTAGGGCAGGGTAGGGCAGGGTAGGGCAGGGTAGGCAGGGTAGGGCAGGGTAGGGCAGGGTAGGGCAGGGTAGGGCAGGGTAGGGCAGGGTAGGGCAGGGTAGGGCAGGGTAGGGCAGGGTAGGGCAGGGTAGGGCAGGGTACTGGTTGGTACTGGTTGGTACTGGTTGGTACTGGTTGGAACTGGTTGGAACTGGTTGGAACTGGTTGGAACTGGTTGGAACTGGTTGGAACTGGTTGGAACTGGTTGGAACTGGTTGGAACTGGTTGGAACTGGTTGGAACTGGTTGGAACTGGTTGGAACTGGTTGGAACTGGTTGGAACTGGTTGGAACTGGTTGGAACTGGTTGGAACTGGTTGGAAACTGGTTGGAACTGGTTGGAACTGGTTGGAACTGGTTGGAACTGGTTGGAACTGGTTGGAACTGGTTGGAACTGGTTGGAACTGGTTGGAACTGGTTGGAACTGGTTGGAACTGGTTGGAACTGGTTGGAACTGGTTGAACTGGTTGGAACTGGTTGGAACTGGTTGGAACTGGTTGGAACTGGTTGGAACTGTTGGAACTGGTTGGAACTGGTTGGAACTGGTTGGAACTGGTTGGAACTGGTTGGAACTGGTTGGAAACTGGTTGGAACTGGTTGGAACTGTTGGAAACTGGTTGGAACTGGTGGAACTGGTTGGAACTGGTTGGAACTGGTTGGAACTGGTTGGAACTGTGGAACTGGTTGGAACTGGTTGGAACTGGTTGAACTGGTTGGAACTGGTTGGAACTGGTTGGAACTGGGGAACTGGTGGAACTGGTGGAACTGTTGGAACTGGTTGGAACTGTTGGAACTGGTGGAACTGGTTGGAACTGGTTGGAACTGGTTGGAACTGGTTGGAACTGGTTGGAACTGGTTGGAACTGGTTGGAAACTGGTTGGAACTGGTTGGAACTGGTTGGAACTGGTTGTTTGAGTTGTCAGTGTTTAAATAATTTATTCAGGTCACGAACTACAGACTTACTGTGACGGTTGAGATTTGATTCACTAGTTTAGATTTAAGAGTCAACTTGAATAAGTCTGTATTGTTCAATAAAGTTTAGAATATATGTTAATTGAGTCATGTGTGCTGTTATTTAATCATTCCGGGCTGTTTAAGGCGTTTTTTTCTACGATTTCACGCACGCACGTTGCAATGGTTTACTTGAATCGCATCGACAATATTTTGACACGTTGCATTGCGTTCACAATTGGTTTACATGTACCTGAATCGCCTCGAAAATTAAATATTTGGAAAGCAAAGAGTCCAAAGACGAAGTAGTGTGCTAAATCTGGCTGTGACATTGTATTAACAAATGTGTCTGTCACTACCAGATGTTGGCTTTGAGCTTTGTTATTATAAGGTTATTTTGAGACGCAATTGCACGAAAGGATCTTGCGTGACATTGTTTTATTATAAAACCAACGATGATAATGAAATTACAAATGTGGCAGCACTTCACTTCCAATATGGTACCCCTAGTAATAATGTGAAGTATTGCGCAATGTTTCGATTTTTTCCCTTTTCTCCCGGTTCCAGGCGGCCACCTTGGGAATCCATCTTTTTTTGCTGATTGGTCAACGGACAGCTATTTTGAGAGGTTACCAAGCTTATGCGCGGGATTGCCGGCGGTAACGCGGTAACAACAAAAATATTGTATAAACTGCTATACTTTTGAGATCAAATGGAAGCGACTGCATCGTGTAGAGTGTTATCTATTCAAAGTCATGTTGTATCGGGTTATGTTGGAAACGACTCAGCGACTTTTCCTCTTCAGGTAATTGTAATTTAAAAGTTACATAATATGAGCCTTTATAATACTTCGCAAGGTATTACAGTACAGTATGTGGTCCTATTAAATTCCGGCCAGAAAAGACACGAACGTATAATTCTCGCATTGGAAGAACTGCCTTGAGCTGAAACTTGACCTGTGACTTGTCACAACATTTACCTAGCATATGTAAAAGCAACAGCTTTTGTTCTTTATCGATAATCTTGTAGTATCGAAAATAGTGATTCGCTTTGGCGGCCCTATAATAGGGCCTCTATTTTCGATACTACAAGATTATCGATAAAGAACAAAAGCTGTTGCTTTTACATATGCTAGGTAAATGTTGGGAAAAGTCACAGGTCAAGTTTCAGCTCAAGGCAGTCTTTTCTGGCCGGAATTATGCACTAGTCAATTGAAACCCCCACCCCCCCCCCCCCCCCCCCGGACCCGGGGCAGATAGGCACTTTTGAACAGAGATCTGTCCCCTGATGGTGGTAGATTTGATGTGTTTTGCTTCTTGTTTAAGTCCCCACCACCTCGGGGAGAAAAAAAATCCCCCCCCCCCGGGCAATCCCCAGGACAAAGTCAGCCCTTGTGGCCCAGGGTGGGGGGTGGGGATAGTTGAAGTATCTAGTTGCACAAGGAAGTATGGGGCGAAATTGGCGAGTGGAATTCTTTGATCCCTTCAATTTGTTTGCGACTGGTTGGAGGGAAGCAATTTTCCAAGTTTATAAAACCTGTATTTGAGAAAACCGCAAGAGAGGAGCGTTAAAAGCCAAAGAAACGCGGGTGAGAAACAAAAACAATGGGAGATAATGATGTTTGCTGACCTTTGGAGCCATACGACTCCACGTCTATTTTGTAAAACCAGAAACCTATTAGGGGTTTCTGGTTAAACGTAATAAATATTTCTGTCTTCTTGTGAAACGGTGCAGTTTGTGTCCCGGGGGTGGATAATTGCTTCTATCTTTGTGCCCGGGGGTGGGGAATAGGACACCAAGTGAAGAAAAAATGGCAAATGCCCGGGGGTGTGCCCGGGGGGGAGGGGGGGGGGGAAGGATGGTAAACAGTAGGAATTGAACCCTGCATTATGTAAGCTTGTCAATTCCAGCAGTTACCACCCTAACCCCCATGGCCCAGTTGTTCAAAGGGTGGATAGCGCTATCACACAAGTTTTCTCGTATTCCACGGCATTTTCATGGCAAAAAAATCGTCACTGTAAACTTTGAAGTGTCCAAATTATTATTTGTGAAAGTAAGAAAAGGAAAATATTCCCGTTTTGGCGCAGAAATAAAAGACATTTATCTCTCCTTGCCATCGTGTTTCAAAATGACGAAAGAACCGCACACCAACACGTTCCCACCAAAAATTTGCTATTGCTGTCATGACATCCTGCACATGCACAGACGTTACTCAGCCCTGTCTGATAGGGACAATTTACCATCGGTTGCTTCTAAGTGTGAAAACTTCACATACATGTAAAAAACATGACCTAATTTATTATCAAACATGACATGTTTAGTCACCGAACATGTGAAGTTCGATGCAAACTTTGGCGTTCAAAGTGAGTTGTTTGTTACCAAAGATATGAATTGACCCGTACTTAACCGTGGCTAACATACACATTTTATTAATGTCATTGCAAAACAAGCCTGTTAATTTCTGGTTGACAGTTACGGGTGTGAAAGTTCGCATAACAGGCTGTCAAACTTCAAATGTCCGGTTACTAAACATGTTTATAATACCAAATTAGGTCATGTTTTTATGTGACATGTTTATGCTTAGATGCAATCGACGGTAATTATTTGTTCAAATACTCGATGGTACAGTAAAATAGAAGGCACATCCTTCGTCACTGGGCTCATCCAAAAGTTAATTTAGGGCAATCCATGGCACAGAGAAGAGCTACCTCCCATCTGCGATCTCATTATGACACCCTTAGAGCTAGTTAGCCACATCACTCGAAACAAAGCCAGAAGTATTTGAGGTAAAAAAAAAATGAGGCTGTCAAATGCTAAGCCTATGAATAGGCTCCACGGTGGGGATGGGGTAAAAAGAAAACTGCGAGCGAAGCGAGCTGCACGAAGCCTAGGAGAGAGAGAGGGAGAGACGACGGACTCTCCCATGCTTCACGTGGCTCGCTTTGCTCGCAGTTTTTTTTTTTACCCCATCCCCACCGCGGAGCCTATTCATAGGCTATCAAATGCCCCAGAGTAATGCCCGACCCCTGGGATTATTCCCCACTAAATATTTCTTGAGGGGCTTATTATCAGAATCTTATGGTAGGCTATTGATATTATTTTCAAGTTTTGTAACTGAGAGCACTATCTTGTTATTTTTAGGTTCTTGGATTTGATGTTGACACAATCAATTCAGTGCAACTCTCTAACCATACTGGTTTGTTTGACAATAATTTTTTGCTTTCTACTCTTTTTTCTTCTTTTTAGCACTTACCATTAGGTCACTGTGCTGTGCCTCTCACCTCCCTCCCTCCTCAATTCCCAAGAAATAATTAACTAATGGCCTAAATGGCCTGGGGAGAATAGTACAATATTTGGCAATAATTTTATCATGGTTAAAATTTGTTCTTTTGTCTTGTTTTGTAGGATATGAACATGTTAAAGGTCAAGTGTTGGATGCTAATGAACTCAAAGTGTTGTTTGACGGACTCAAGCTAAACAAATTACACCACTTCTCTCATCTTCTCACAGGTACAGATATCTAACAAGTGTTAGCAAACAGTAACTGAGGAGTACAGTCAAACCTCTACTAACGGACACCTCCCGTAGGTGGACACCTCGTAAGCGATCACTTAGTCATGTTCCCAGCTACATACAGACACTGCATTTTTAACCTCCCTTAAGCAGACACCTCTCTTAAGCGGACACTTTTTCTGGTCCCGAGGGTGTTTGCTTACGGGAGGTTCGACTGTACTAATAGTTTAGAGGAGTTCTGTAAAGTGCCGAAAGTGATGACCCCTAGAAAGTAGCTGGATGGGATGCTAGTCCATTGCAGTTATAACCCCCAGCATTTTTGTCAGGTTGCCCTGACAATGCCCTGACAATTTGCCAGCACCCATTTATACTCCTGGGTGGAGAAGCACTGTGAGAGTAAAGTGTCTTCTCAAGAACACAACACAAGGATCCCGGCCAGCACTCGAACCCGGACCGCTCGATCGGAGTCCAACACACTAACCATTAGGCCACCGCACCTACTTATAGTACTATATTTTATGATATTTTCATCCCTTTTTGTCCAGGTTATGTCGGTTCTAAATCATTTTTGGAGGAGGTACTGCAGGTCGTACACCAACTCAGGCAGGCTAATCCCAACTTAGTGTTTGGTATGTATAATAATACAGATAGTTGAACTACATGGCCACCCTGGGTGACCTGATACTCAATATGAAATTACACACTCAGTCAGATTGATACAAAAGATCATCATGAAATATTCATATTCAGGGGTGGATTCAGGGGGGGGGGGGGGGGGGGATTGGGTGGCTAGTCCCCCCCCAAAAAAAAAAAATTTGAAGTCCATTTACATAGAAAATAAATAGAAGCCCACTGGGCAGGTATAAAAATTGTTGCTGTATTTAGCTAAAATAAAATAACAACAAAAATATTTGCTAATAGCCACCCCCTGTTCAAAAATTTTGGATCCGCCCCTAATATTTGATTATGTCTGTGGGATCATTGCCTTGTAAATGGGTGCGATGTGATTTATTTTCATTGATCAGTAGTATAGGCATCCTTTTGTCCCACAAGACAAAGTAAGTCCTATTTGGAACAGCATCTGGAGTGGCTGATTTGCTAGACCAACTCTGGTGTGGCAGTCTCTGCGACACTTGTTGCAGGGTGTACAACTGGGTGTAGTCAGAGGGCTGGGAGGAAGCCAGGTTCTGCTAACTCTGTTTCCTCCATTTCTCTTATCTTCGTGTGATCTATTTTCATTGATCAATGATGCAACAGAAAAAATTAGTCAGTGGTGGATTATGACAAGATTTAGTAGAATGTACAGTGGAACCCCGTTAATCCGACCACCAACAGGCTAGCAAAATCTGGTCGCATCAACGGGGTGGTCGTATTAAAGGGGTTCTTAAATAAGAAAATGACTGAGAGAACTTCAGTTCGGGACAAAAGAAAGTGGTCATATTAACGAGGTGGTCGTATTAACGAGGTGGTCATATTAACGAGGTGGTCGTATTAACGAGGTGGTCGTATTAACGAGGTGGTCGTAAGGCGGGGTTCCACTGTAGTATGTAAAAAATGGAGTTGCACTTTGTTAAATTGGAGTTGCACTGTATATGACATTTTGACAGTTTCTTTTTATTTAATTTTTTTTAAGTTTGTGATCCTGTCATGGGAGATGCAGGCAAATTTGTAAGTACTTAAAAATAATTATTTTTAACTTTATAATGATGAACCCACCAGCTACATGTGCACGCCAAGTTTTAAAGGAGCCATGTCACAATATTTGAGTCATTTTTTGCGATACAGTACAAAATCACCTTCAAATTGAAGGAAACCTCAAAATAATAGTTTACCAAGGTAGAGAAAGACCAAAGATGTAATAAGAAACCAAATTAATAAGAACGAGGATGGGGATGGAGAAGATTGAGACAGATTATGAATGACAAACTTGAAAAATTTAGGCTAAATTTTTCAAGATGCACAAGCTGTGACACAGCTCCTTGTCCCCATATCTCATGTCTAGTGATTGCATACTCCCTGAATTGTTCTTTACCTATTTATAACTTACAATTATATTAAATTACAAGCCTGAGTTTTCTGACTCCCAGAATAATGTGCTGTCTTGCAAGGGCTCACCAGCAATAGTTATTATTATTAATTATTTCTTTGTTGTACCAGTATGTTCCTGAAGAGCTGTTACCAGTCTACAGAGATCAGTTACTTCCATTGGCTGATATCATAACACCAAATCAATTTGAAGCAGAGTGAGTAGCTAACAACACTTATTGACTGTATACTAGACCATTCCCGAGTTGCCTTTTGCCTCTGTTTCAAAACGAGTCCTGGTGCACAACCTTTGTTATGGAAATGAGTTTGCTTTGCGTGATAATAAATATGCAGGTAAAACTCATTTCCATATGAAAGACAGTGCACCAGGACTCATTTTGAAACAGAGGCAAAAGGCAACTCAGAAATGGCCTATTATACAGTCGCTAAGCATTTTGTTTATCATAAATTCTCTCTGTTGGAATCATGAGCAATGCAAACTCTAGGATGTGCAAGGAGATTTAATTAGTTTTTTTTTACTCAGAAACTACACTAGGGTTTGATCCACAGACTCAAAAGTTAGAACCACCTTGTACAGCATAATAAACAGTACCACATGAAAGTACTGCTCGATAGCTTTCATTTGAATGGTCATACACTAGGGTTTGATTCACAGACTTAAAAGTTAGAACCACCTTGTACAGCATAATAAACAGTACTATATGAAAGTACGTACAGCATAGTTATATTATTGGTCATCTTAGTCTTTGCAGCTCAGTATCAAAACGAATGCTGGAGCGGGATGTGTGGTGTGTCCGACATTGTGCCCGACTCAAGTGGTCAACATAGATAGATACCTTTCCTGTTAAATATAATGATTGTGTTAATTTATTTTAATAGGCTTCTAAGTGGTGTGAAGATAAACTAATGAGAGTGAAGCTTTTAAGGTACTTCAAGGTTTTTATTGGATTTTATTACTTTACCTGTAACTATTATTGAATATTCAGTAACCCTTCTGTAAAGCCCTCTTGTTGTAAGCCCCTTTGGTTATAAGCCCATATTAGCCCCCCTCTCCCCCAATTATTTCCTTTTTCCTTCTAACATCCTAACAGCACATTGTACAATTTCAAATAGAAAATTAGGAAATAACTTACAATATATTGACTGAAATTACCAGTAAATTGAAAATGTATATGCATAATATGCTTAATTCTATATGCATAATTCTGCATTTAAAACAAGAATTTTCGAAGAAAATATAAACCGGCTTTTTTTATCAAGCAAGCAAGCCGTTTTACCTGCTTTCTTGCTTGAAATCTATCAGATTAGTCACGGCAGTCACGCTGAAGTCTGATGTTTGCGTATAGTGCCTACTGTCAATTTTCTTGCCTCTGAGCAGTCTTTGAAGATCATTCCTCAATATAAAGCCAAAGTTGAATAAGAGGAAAAAACACGACAACCAACATAGGTACGAATCGGTGTTGAACCATCAATCGCAGATGTTCCGCGTTGCACCATCATCATTCGCAGCTATTCTAGTCACAGTTCGACAAATTGCGTGAGTCAAAATGTGATATTGTAACGTAATGGTTGTTATTTATAAATCTTCTGCATACAAGGAAGTGAATTGCTGCGCCAACACGAAAAAGTAATGTATTTCACACTAAATAAACAGCAGAGTATTCATGTTCAAATCAAAAGTAATAGCTTGATATGAAATTTGACCTAACGGCGACCCTGGTTTATCACAGACCGTTGCGAAATCTCTTCAAGGTCACAGTTAGACGTGACTCATGTGACCCCATGACGTCATCGTCCTTATTTATAAATCTGCATTTCTCAGCAAGTTTCTGTTTTTCTCAGAAAAATATACGGAAAAGATATGTATTTCACACAAAATGACAATTATTGCAAAGGATGACCCTGGCGAAATCTAACGTAGCTTGATAAAAAAATTGATCTAATGGCGCTTCCAGTGTATGTGATGTACGTACGCACCTCACAGACAATCTCTTCAAGTCACGATTCGACGTGACCCTATGACGTAATCGTCCAAATATAAATCTGCACGTCTCAGCAAGTTTCTGTTTACATAAATCTGCGAGTCTGGGCAAGTTTCTGTTTTCCTTTTCGGAAAAGAAATGTATTTTCACACAAACAAACAGGACAATATTATGACCCTGGCGAAATGTGTCGTAGCCTTGATAAAAAATTTGATCTAATGGCGCTTCTAGTGTATGTGATGTACAGACAATCTCTTCAAGTCACGATTCGACGTGACCCTATGACGTAATCGTCCAAATATAAATCTGCACGTCTCAGCAAGTTTCTGTTTACATAAATCTGGCGAGTCTGGGCAAGTTTCTGTTTTCCTTTACGGAAAAGAATTGTATTTCACACAAAAACAAAACAGGACAATATTATGACCCTGGCGAAATGTAACGTAGCCTTGATAAAAAATTTGATCTAATGGCGCTCCTAGTGTGTCCACCTAGTAGTGAGTACAATGATTTAATATTTTGACGAGTCAAACTCACCGACGTTCAATCTGTACGCCGCTCCGATGTGTTTACGCGGTCCTAAATTAATATTTATTTGGACCAGTCCAACTTTCACATAGGCTCGATTCCGCCGTTCTCTCGAGTCCGGGCTTCGTTCTTCCCCCGAGAAAATCTTTCACAAGGCGAATACATTCATATATATTCATACTCACCCCTAGCTCTCCTCCTAGCACTTTGGCGGAGTAGAGGTATAGGTGATTCACGACAAAAAAAACAACAGAAGCTATTTTACTAACCGGGCTGGGCCCCAGGCCCACGCCCGGTTAAATAAGCCCATTTCTTATCAGGCAATGAAGATTTTACATGATAGAGGAACTAAGACCGTGGTATTAACCAGCTCAGAGCTGGGCGATAACAAGACACTGATAGCTCTTGGAAGCTCTGTCAATGGTTAGTGTTAATGTTGTTGTTAGACTGTTCACAGCCTCGCTATAACTCAGTGCTAATATAGGATGCGAAAAATATAGGACGCGTGTGAGGGCGTGGCACAAGGGGGTGCGTTCTCTTCCAGTTCTCTAGTGGTTCTTTTCGCACGTTACATAGAGAGGCTGTGAACAGTTTATGTTGTTATCCGTAATGTATTCCTTTGTGTCATGACGGCACAATCCTGGGGTCCCTTAAACACGAAGACGCACTATAAAAGGGGCTTAGCTCCTCCTACTTTCCATCTTATTTGCATTTTAGTTTTGCACGTGGAACCTCTGCTACACTCTTGTATTTGTTTAGAAATGTTAGCTTTACTAAAACCAATTTCTCAAAGCTTGCTCCCATTATGAACAAAATATGGAGTAAAATTAAAATGTGGCTGAATTTCGTGGGTTTGGAGTTGCGGAAATGCGCATGTTACTTCTAGTAATAATTTTGCCTAAAAACTCCATCTTCTTGTGGTTGCTATTTCTTGGAAAACAAACTATTTCATGGTGAAATAAATAAATATATTTTTTACTCTTTTACTGCATATTTGGAATAATTTCGGAAGAAGAACTGAACATTTGATTCGCTGCTAATTTGGAGCTATTGTCTCGTTCGCCGATGATTGACAAATGAAGCCCGTCTTCCTTAGGTAACCTCCCTTTTATAGTGCGTCATCAAAGAGGTAATAACAAACCAAACAGGAACAAGGATGGTTGAAGATGGAGAAGATTAAGATGGATTGCGAACGACGAACTTAAAAAAGAATTGGCCATTTTTTTCAAGATGCGACGTTTGATTGTTGTTGTTGTTGTTGTTTTTACCAAGGTACAAATAGGTGCATAAGGATGGAGATTCCCAAAGTAGATGCTACTTTTACTGGAACTGGGGATCTGTTTGCCAGTGTTCTTCTTGTCTGGCTGTATAGACACCCTGATGACTTAGCACTAGCTTGTGAGGCAACTGTATCAACAGTACAAGCTGTGTTAGGAAGGACTTTAGTTCATGCTCAGGGTAAGTAAAATCTAGCGTCAAACAACACTGAATAATAATTTTGAGCGACGGATGCATAAGCAGTATAAATGTTCTTGTCTAGTTTTCACTCACCACAAGCTAATCATAAGCATGAGCATAAAAGGGCTGCCATGAGTCCGGAAAAAGGCAGAGAAAAATTATTATGATTCGAAGGATTTGCGTCTGATATTGGGGTGGGGTTGGGGTTGTGGGGGGGGGGGATGGGGTGGGGTGGAGTTTATTAATATTTTCCGGGGGGGGCTTATTATCAAAATTTTACGGTATGGCTTGTTTAGCATCCTTCTAAGTGAATCAAACTTGTTTAACACACAGTCAGTTTCTACTGAATGTTTTCTTTGAACTAAACGTTTACATTTACGCCTTTATTGCTTGTTATGCAGGACTAGCTGGAGAGGGAAACAAGCCAACTGCTGGGCAAATTGAGTTACGTCTGGTTCAGAGCCTGGATGACATTAGGAATCCAAAAATTACATTCAAAGCTCAAGTAGTTTCAAATTGATCACGGGTTAAATGTAGTGACAGGTATCTGTAGAGTGTAGTTTTACTCAGAAATTTAAGCAATAATTTTAAATGAAGATAATTTAGATGACCATAGAAGAGATCTTTTTACTTAGTGTTGCAAAATTGGAAGGGTTAGGATTCAGTCAGGTTCTTGACGGGGAGATGAGGGGAGGGGTGGGGGTGTTATCTCTCTGTCTCTGGCGGGGATGCTCATCGCACCTTTGAAAATCGTGTTATGATATCACTTATAGGTTCCAGTCCAAATTCTGACAGTTGCTGTTAGCTGTTAGGGTACGTTAAATACGTCAAATAAACAGGACTGAACTACAGTGAAACCCCGATTTCTCGAACCCTCGATTTCTCAAAAACCCCGATAACTCGAACCAAAAGTCGTTTCCCTTGGATTTGTTTCACTGTAATTTTACCCCGATATTTCGAACTTCCCGATTTCTCGAACCAATTTTCGTTTCCCCACTGTACAACCTTGGACAATTTTAGTTGGAAGACATGCAAAAACTTGAAATTATGATCGTAATAACTACTAAGTACGTGTCAGTACCCTTGTTCCCCTTTCAATGTTGGAAAATGGAAAAATACACTCATGTGTCAGTTGAAAGTGTTTTGTCAACATTGAACGTACAGGGGTGGGGAGGGGCAGAATGTGTGAAAAACAAAGTTTTCCAAACACTTGTGAGCGTGATTGTAGTTGTGAAATATTGAAATTGACATTTAATAATCTCTTTCGTCTGGAACATGGCTCTTGGCCAACCACTCATCATTAATAGATTTTGGAATTGGTATTCCGTAGGGGTAGACATACCCTAGGTGCGAGAGGCGTTCCGATCCCGAACAACACGAGCGAGAAAAACATGCAACCTCTGATACCTCTGGGTTCCACAGCGATCTAACGCACTGCGCGCGCAGTTCCCGCCAAAATCTCGCTGCCAAATGTCTTAAATTTGCGAAGTCCTCCACTTCAAAGCCAAAGTTAAGAAATCATTACTGTTATCCACCTACTTTATCAGCTCGTATTTTGGTTTCCCACTGCGTGTTTAGTAACGTTTCTTTACAAACTTCGTGGCCATTATTACGCTTCAAACTCTTGGAAACCTTTTTTTAATTTCCGACGAGCACCCCGCCACCTTACATGGTACCCCTCCGGGGTGGGGGAGGGGGCTACTTGATTAAGGGATTGGTGCTTTGTCGGGGGTAACGGAAGGTAAAAATACTAAGGGCCGCTTATGAAAACGAAGCTTATATGGAAAGCATTTAAGAAAGCGGTAGTCTTAACCGGATTTAAGGCAGCTATATTTCTTACACCATGTATAAAGGCAGTCTACGTGAGCTGCGGCTTATCCATGTTGCCTCATTAAGGAGCTACGTCACGGATGACGCATCTTGAAAAAATTAGCCTTTTTTTTCTTCAAGTTCGTCGTTCGCAATCCGTCTTAATCTTCCTCAGTCTTAACATAGTTAATAAAAGGAATGGTTATGAAGCCCGACAAAAGTCTTAAATGTTTTTGTTCGCTTTTTTGGCCTTGACCCTGCACAAACCTGACAAAATACAATAGGTGTTTACGTGTGTTCAAGCAACTAACCAATAGAAACGTTTCGATTATGTAATTCATGCATAGTGTATGAGCGCAAAAACAAAAGATTGTGCACGGTCGTGGACCTTCCAACATAAATCTTGGCGTCTTTGTTGCTCCTTTGAAGTTTGCCGGGCTTCATGACCATTTCCCTCTATTAACTATGGTCTTAACCATCCTTGTTCCTTTTCGGTTAATTGCTACTTCTTTCATGTTTTTCAACCGTAGTAAACTATTATTTTGAGGTTTCTTCAGGGGATCCTGGTTTCTTTCAATTCGAAAGTGATTTTGTTCATCAGAAAAATGACTTAAAATATCGTGACAGAGCTCCTTTAATGCAATTTTAGCCTCCGCCTAGTCGTGGACTTCGTTTAAATAATTGGCACTTAGTTTGTCAACGCTGAGTTGATAAGAGAATGATTACAAATCTGATGTTTCAAACAGTAGTCTGTCACCGGTTTGTGTATCTTGAAAACAAATTCGCCATTCGCAATCCGTCATAATCTTCTCCATCCTTAACAATCTTCGTTCGTTGTTGGTTTCTTATTACATCTTTGGTCTTTCTCTACCATGGTAAACTATTATATTGAGGTTTCCATCAATTTGAAAGTAACTTCATGTACATCACAAACAACGTGACATATTCATTTAAAGATGATTTGCAGTCCGTACTGCGCAATCTCCACCTGTAATGTTTATATGAGTCTCATGCGAAGGAATGTTTACTAGCCAAAATAAAAATTCCGGGACAAACTTACCTTTTTCTTCATTGTTAACGCCAGATATCCTTGCCAAACAATAATAACGAGTAGAAGAACCTCGACATTATCCCAAACCGACGTTTCAGCTCGTCGAGCATTCCAGAACGTAACGACCCGTAATGGCGGACTCAAAAACTTCATGTACGCTATTACCGAAGTGTAACATATCAACGAATTCAAAACAAAAATGAAAACAAACCCTGAGACTGCGCAGTACGGACTGGACTGGAAATCATCTTCAACCTTTTCGTTGTTATCCCGTTCTCGTGGCCTTTGATTGCTTACTCTTACATTTTATTCATTCATGGATAATGTACATATGTAAACAACAAACGAATGGTGAAAACAGAGGCCTTTGCCCTGTACATACTAACTCTTCGTGTAGACATGTGTGAAAATGATTGGTGTAAATGGGTTTGAATTGCACATGTATGCCTGGCACGTAGAAGATGTAACATACAGTCGGGGGAACAATTATCTTCTTGGAAACACTCGAAGAGTTTCCGAATCATTTCATCCAATCAGAAACTAGTGCGAGCACTCACGAGTACTCCGAAAGCAATCGCGCCAGCAAATACGTCATGCAACCTCGTCCCCAGGGCCATCTCCGCTTTCAAGATGGCGGGTGGACGCGAAGAAGACCTGACGAAGAGCAGGTCACGTGACCACAAAATTAGCCAATCGCGAGCCCGCCGCCATTTTGAAACAATCAAAATCTCCAATATTTTTGGAGACACGTGACCTGCTCTTCGCCAGGGTCTTCTTCGCGCCCACCCGCCATCTTGAATGCGGAGATGACCCTGGGGACGAGGTTGATACGTCATGTAGCTTAGCAACTTCGGGGATGAACACTGCGGGCTCAGTCCTGTTTTCGTAATCAACTGGTACTTGTTCCCCCGACTGAAATATTCCACGGAGGAATTAGCCTGAATTTCATCCGCTTAGTAGCTCTGTTTGCTTACTGTAAGAGGCGGCTGTGGCTAGAATACATAAATTAAAATAAACCATTATTTTTGTATTATTTTTTGTCTTTGGTTTGTAATTATCTCTTATGACCGACTCAGCTAAAACGAAAATCACTCAAATGGCTTACAGAAGCAACGAAAAGACAGAAAAAAAAGACACCAGGCAACTTTCAAACCTTTCTTGTGGCTTTTCAAAGGAGAAACGTAGGTATTTTGCGATTCAATTTCAATTCCACACAAACTCTTATACAATACAATACAATACAAAGCCTTTATTTCAACACGATAAGTATAAAAGCTACAAGCTTATGGGGTCGTGCATCTATCATATCATATCATATCATATCATACAGTCGAACCCCTGTTAAACGGCCACCTATTAAGCGGTCAGTTATCAAAGTCCCGAAACTATTGCCAGTGTAACACACCTGGGCTTTTTCCAAAAAACGGCAATCTGACATCACAGATGCCTACCGTAAAAGCTCTATTAAGCCCCCCGGGGGGGGGGGGGGGGTTATTTAATTTCAGGCCTCAAGAAGGGGGGGCTTATTAGAGAGGGGGGCTTAATAGAGAGGGGGGGCTTATTTCAAATCATAAATTTTCAAGAAAATTTGCATTAATTTTTCAAACTTTACTATTACACCACTAACTAAAACAGAACAAGAAATGGGTTATGTATGACCGTCTTACAAAGGAAATGTCATTTAGACCCTAAGTCGACGATAGTTCTGGAAATTAAAGACCACGTTTCAATACAAAGTGACTGAAACGCCAGAAAATATTGCTGAAAAGTCATTTACATCAGCCTGACGGAAGGAGGGGAGCTTAATAGAGAGAGGGGGCTTATTACAAAATCTGACTTCCAAAGGGGGGCTTATTAGATAGGAGGGACTTAATAGAGAGGGGGGGGGGGGGGCTAAATAGAGCTTTTACGGTATTTCTGGCCGTTATCGCGACCGTTTACTGCCCAACTGTCTAAAACTTAGTCTGCAACATAGAAACTAACATCCCCTTCTACTCAGATAATTCAATATTTTTCTTGGGCATGCGCAGAAATCAAAATGTCGACACTAGGATTTTCGTTTCCTCCCCCCCCCCCCCCCCCTTCCCCCATTCTTTCTCTCCTTTCTCTCTCATTTTATTTTGTGGTTTTATTGGCCTTTCAGTCGCCTTTGTTCACGTTGGAAAAGTTTCCACCTAAACGTTGGGGAAAGTGAAACTATTTCAACAACGAGTGTCAATGGAACGGAAGGTCACGTTTTTTGGTGATTTTGGAGGAAAAATTCCAAGTTGTTTTGTGTGTATGACGTGTATCTCTGGTCCAATTCAACGTTTCATGCCGGATAGGCATGCTTTGTTAGACATTTTCCTTCTCTACATGTATCAGTCGAATATCAAAGACATTCTCTGGCGTGAACAGTGATGACGTCACAAGTGGTACAAGTCCGTGGTCTTCGCTTGGCCGGTTATGGCCGGTTTAACCTGTCAATGTGTTAAAAAAGCTGATGACAGATAAGAGTCCGGAATAGAAGGTGAGGTTCGACAGTAGTACGCTTTGTTTACCTGATGCCCTTTCGTCTCGATATCAACTATTCTTCAAACCATATGATGTACTCTTATTTGGCAATTGAAAAGGAAAGCAAGGATGAATTTTCAATTAGTTTTTTTTCTGCCAAAAATAAAATAGTGTAAACGAAAGCTGTTTTTTGCATGGTAATTGTTTGGGGGAAATGACGCAGCCCACGTTAGCGCCCCTTCAACATCCCGGAGATCTAAATATCTTGTTATTTTTCTTATAAATATCACAATTACGACTCAATAAAAACAAAAGTTTCATTTTTTGTCACAATGTACAACGTCTACAACCCGTACACAGTCTCAACGTGTACAGCAATTGTGGATGCATGTGGATAATGATATTGAAAGCAAAACATGAATGGCACTGAATTGAGTAAACAGCTTCCAGTGTCAAGGAAACAAAGAAAATATGCATATAAAGCCAAAATATAATTTTTTTCTAAATATCTTGAATTCTTCTAGATATCCGAGAAACTTCTAAATATCTCAAAAAATATCAGGATATTTGTGTCTAGTCCTACTTCCCGTTTCCCCCATGATCCATCCCAAGCAAGTGGCTAGTGACACCGCAAAATTTTCGCCCAGTCATTATCGGCGCGCAATGCATGCTGGGTCAAGGGCAGCTGTATTTAATAAACAACGACAGAGGCAAGCACTATGTAAAGAGGAAAAACAAAACAAGTGTTAAAATCCTCAATAATTGCATGTTTGTCTCACGGAATTCAATACACGAGATAAAATGGTTATAGCGCGAGGTGTCGCTCGTATTGAGAAGTCCAGACAGATGAGAGAAGGTGGCGGATTTTTAGTTCGACGGCCCATCGGTGATCGTGTTAATCAGTGCGACCCGTTCTTGATGTTAGATCATTAGGACCGGTGGTCTACGGACCAGGAGAGGCTGTAGGAGCACCTGATCATCCACACAGAGGATTTGAGACTGTTACATACCTTATTGACGGTAAGACCATCAACTTGCATTAGTTTCTTAATTTTAAAAATTCGAAAATATTAAACGCTGTTAACTAAAATCGCGTGACGTGTGTGTTAATTCGATTACCAAATGTTAAAATTCTTATGGCAAATTGGCACCTAAATAGGGAAACAACCTCGCCTGAAACAAGTCTACAGAGAACCTCCTATGATATCATACAAGCGAGGGAAATATCTTAAGATATACTCGTAAAGACAAAGCTATAGACCGCTATAGGAAAGGCTAAAAAAAAACACGCGCATGGGAGGCGTGAATTTGGGCTTGTCAATCCCATTAAAACACTTGCATGTTACAATAATATTATTATTGAACGTAACGGTACATTTTAGATTGTTACATTATCAGAAATGTCGCTTTTTAAAAAAATGTTTCTTTTGGAAAAATAAATTATGGAAGAAAGCTCTTTTCTATCACGAGATGTGGCAAAAATGTTGTTTTAAATTTGATTATAATTTTAATTAGGCTTATCGGTTGACAGGCGCGCAAACAACAGAATCGTAAATATTTATTTTTCGACATAATTTGAAATGTATCTTTAAGAAAAGGCGCCGAATATAAGTTGTTGAAGGGTTTAAAGAACGAGATTTTTTTTTTTTCAATTTTGAACGGATTTTTGTTGACAATGCAAACATAGGTCCGTAATTCAATTATGTACAGCGCCATTGAACCTTGGGAAATATATATAATGGCGCTATATAAATCTATTATTATATTATTATTATTATTATTATGCATACACTGGTTCGTACTGCTGAATGGTGTATCAGGTCTTATTCAAGTGAAGGCTTTTATTTTTTAGACACTAGAGTTATGCATAAGTCAATCCCAGCAATGATTCTTTCTGGTAAAAAAATAACACTAGGCCATCCCCTGAGATTACAAGTGAAATTGCCCAACCATGCCAATGCCCCTGGGAAGGGGGACTCCTATATAAAAGTGACAGGGGTGATCGTCAGAAATTTTGAAAGGAACCACTAAAAGGTACCAGAATCTCGTTTTGTGGATGTGGCTCAAATTCATATTCACCCCTAAAAGGTACCAATTTAGTTCCTATCCTATTTCTTTTCGTCTTGATACCCTAAAAGGTACCAGAATGACTATAATAGTGGTCATTTTAGATTTTAACACCCTAAGCGGTACCAAACCACACATTTTAACCCCTAAAAGGTACGACGATCACCCCCGTGTCATATATTATATTTATTATATGGGAGTCTCCCCCCCCCCCCCCCCCCCCCTGGGCCAATGCCTGGTAGGGGGATGCATTGCTGGAATCGACTGATGTGTTACTAGAGGGTGGCAAAGGGTTTTTTGTTACGCAGGATTTGGGAAAAAATGAGTGCCTGATATATTAGGGAAAGTATGCAGGGGGGGTTAGATGTGATGATATGAACTTGGCCAATATCCCGCCATCTTGACTGAACAAGCTTGGCCAATAACCCATATATATTTTGCTATAGAAATAGCACAAAGGGACAGGAACTGGGAGTAAGATATATGGGAAGTGGGAAGTTCAGACCCCCCTGTTCCCCCATTTGAAAGGAATTAAAGGGGTTATATGGGATGAGTGGTGGCCTTAGTGGTTAGCGCATTGGACTCTGGATCGAGCAGTCCGGGTTTGAGCCCTGGCCTGGGTCATTGTGTTGTGTTCTTGGACAAGACACTTTACTCTCACAGTGCCTCTCTCCACCCAGGAGTATAAATTGGTACCTGCAACAAAAATGCAGGGGGTAACCTGCGATGGACTAGCATCCCATCCAGGAGGAGTAGCAATACTCTCAGTTGGCTTCGTGCTAAGGAAACCAGGATAAGCTCTGGCAGTGTGGGTCAGTTTGGCCCGAGTGTGGCTTTACCTTACAGTATGAGTGAATATGCCAAAAATTCTGTAATTCTTTTTGCAGGAGAGATTAGACACCAGGACAGTGTTGGAAACAATGGTGTTTTAAAAGGAGGCTGGGTTCAGTGGATGACAGCTGGGTCTGGTGTTGTTCACAGTGAAATGCCGTCTGATGAATTTCTTAAGAAAGGTGGAAGATCTGAGGGTTTTCAACTCTGGGTCAACTTGCCGGCAAAAGACAAGATGATCAAACCGCGATACCAAGATACTGATGCCAAGAAAATTCCAGCAGTCAGTAGCCCAGGTTAGATTTGATCTGCAAAGATCCTATTCATGATTCATGCAAAGCAGTTGCAAATTATTATTGACATTATTGTCAACCAGAAGCTTATCACCTAGGTGATAAGCTGATCTGTGTCAACTTATCCCAGAACTTAAATAAGGTATACCTTTTTAAGCGATAATGGCCAAATTGGTGTAGTGGTTCCAGAAAATATCCATACCCACCGCAAGGAAGGTCATTTGGAAATTGTGAGGGGGAGGGGGGTCTCACTAAGGCCAAAATTTGGAAGGTATGAAGCTAAACTGGAATTTCCAGGGGGGGGGGGGGGGGGTCAAACCAAAAAAACCTTCTGTGAGGTGGGTATGGATATTTTCTGGAACCAAACAACAAGGCATTTGACCATCAGTACTCAGTTTTGGGAAAATATTTCTACTCAAAGAAATTTCATTCTTCAACTTAAGATATGTATCATGTCTTTTTTTCTTTCATTTTGTAGATGGAAAGACCAAGGTTAAGGTCATTGCAGGAGAGAGCTTGGGGGCCAAAGCTGTGATAGACACACGGACACCAATCACGTTCCTGGACATTCACGTACAGGCTGGTGGAACGTTTGTCCAGGATATTCCAGAGGAATATAATGGCTTTGCTTATGTCTGGAGGGGGGCTGGTTCATTCACCGAAGAAAGGATCTCTGCAGAGATGGGAATGGTAATAAAACATTACCGTAAAAGCTCTATTTAGCCCCCCTCTCTATTAAGTCCCCCCTATCTAATATAATAAGCCCCCCCTTTGGAAGTCAGATTTTGTAATAAGCCCCTCCCTCTCTATTAAGCCCCCCTTTGGAAGTCATATTATGTAATAAGCCTCTCCAGCCCCTCCCTTTCCGTCAGGCTGATGTAAATTACTTTTCAGCAATATTTTCTGGCTTTTCAGCAATATTTCCCCCCCCCCCCTGGGAAATTTTGAAAGATTAGGTTGACTGAGACTTCATTTCTTGCGTTTTGAAGGCAGTTTGATATGAAAACCGAACGTAAAAACATGAGTATTTCTGGAACTCAGTTAAATTCAAAATGGATTTTTGACAAACAGAAACTCTATGATGAAAGAGTACTAAAAATACGTATTGCGGACCTTCGATTAAAGAGATTTTCAAGCCAAAGGAGTGAATATTTGGATGAAAAAAATGACTCGCTCATGTTGTCTTTGTCGATGAAGACGATATGTAAACACGTTCAAAGCTGCGATTGTTGAACCAGTTGATTCAGACTTCATTTTCAAACTACACCAGTTATCGAATTAGAGCACAAGCGGCACTACTATTTCCTGACTACTATTTCACTTCTTTTGAACCGTCGGTCCACAATAGGTGAACCTCTACAGCCCGTGGGGGGGGGGGGGGGGGGGGGGGGGATGCACCCATCGCACCCCCCTCCCTACGGGCCTGTAATGGTCCAATTTGCTTTGAACTCTGGATTGAGGTCGAGGTCCAGTTCAAGTCCTAGCATGGGGTGTCATTGGGTTGTATTCTAAGCTTGGGCAAGACACTTTTAAACTCTCGCAGTGACTGATCTCTCCACCAAGGAGTATAAATAGTACCTTGGATTTTGTGCGCAACCTGAAAAAATTGCTGGGAGATAACCTGCGACATAATGTAATTAGCATCATATCAAGAAAGTCAGGAGCAATCCCTTGGCACACCCAGTCCCAGTGGAACATAAGTCCATCACATGTCACACCTATACCAGGGTACATGTACTGTTTGCTGACAAATCGTTATCTCTTGTTCAGGTTGCTGTACTTGGGAAAGGAAAACACTTTTCAGATCAATGCAAGTCCCAGTGAAGACATTCATGTATTAGTGATAGCGGGAGTACCACTACAGGAACCCATCACTCGGCATGGGCCATTTGTTATGAACACCTGGGAGGAAATAGAGCAGGCCTTTAGCGACTTCCAATCTGGCAAACTTGGTTCCATTGAAGGATCTGAAGAACGTTATGCCCAGACACGGACAGCAGTTAGTAAACAGAAGGAAACAGGCACATGGAACAAGAAGTAGATTTACTCAACAGTTCAGCTGGTCTGGATATTATAGGAAACTGTTTAAACTAGGGCAAAACCGCAGGGTTGGAAACTTAATTTTGATAGTACGCACCCGCCATCTGCAAGTGACTTCAAAAAATCCAGAATTTCTACTCACCTGGGTGGGGGGTCCTGTGTGAAAGGGATGGGGATGCTCGTCAAAAAATTTGAGTTAAACCCCTAAAGGAGACCAACCTGGGTGTGGCTCAAGCTTTATTTGACCCCTAAATGATACCATTCAAAAACAGTAATGAGACTGTTGAATGATGGTTGGGAAGAAATTTTGAAGATTTCATGCCTCAGATCAGTGTAGACCACCAACACAGTACGATGACGTTTTTTATTTATTCGCATGTATTCAACTCTAAATAATAGCTTGATAACTAAAAATATTGCCGTCCTGAAAACCCTAAGTGAAACCAAAATCCATAATTTACACCCCCAAAAGAGACGACTAGCCTGCGTAGCAGTCGTTTCCTTTCCGAGAGCGTGGGAGGCGCCCAAAAGTGCTCTTTTCGCATTCGCGCGCCTCCCACGCTCTCGGAAAGGAAACGTCTGCTACGCAGGCTAAGAGATGATGAGTATCCACACCCATTTCACACGGGAGTCACCCAAAAGGGCTAATTTCCATCCCTGTAAAAATGTCACTACTTTTACTGTAAGCATGTAAATACATAATTTCACCAGGAAAATAGTACTCTGAAAATGGTTTGTTCAACAAAATTCAAGGACTTTTCAAGGACACAAAAATATTAACTTATCTTGTGGCTTGAAATGTCAGGGTAATCCTTCAATCTGCCTGAATGAAACATTTTTGGATACAAAAGCCACAGGGGCAACAAGCACTCTTAACTAATGTATTTTGGACAATATAATAGTAAGAACCCCGCTAACTCGAACTCGGTTAACTCGAACTCCCTGCTATCTCAAACTATTTTTTGTTTCCCTTGGGAGTTCGAGTTTATAATAGCGGGGTTCTACTGTATTCAAACTTAAAGACAAACGTCCCTTCATGGATATCACATGTCCCAATGTCTCAAGAAAAAAATTGAAATTTCAAGGCCTTTTGAACACTTTTCATTACTTTAGCTAGATTAAAGGACGTTTGAAGATGAAAAGCTTTTCAAGACTGTATGAACCCTTACATTTTTACTGTTTTATTTATACAAAAAAGCTTTTGGTTGTACACTGGAACTGGTTCTTTTGTAAAGTTTATTTTATTAATTCCCAGTGGCAAACCTCAAGTCAATTGGTTCGTCTCTATAGAGACGCGGCACAAGACTGCTATTAGTTTTGAGTGGTACTCAATAAATATATCATTTCTAGTGATTTTGTTTTAAGGTTATTGTAGACTTGGTGTTAGTCTTTCCAGGAAATATTTCGTGTTTGTGTCATTCAGTACAAGGTGGTCTGTGGCTGAAGGCTTGAGAAGGTATATAGGTTATTGGCCAAGCGTGAGGTCAAGATGGCGGGATATTGGCCAAGTTCTTTTTTTGCGTGTTTTTGGACTGAGACAAAGTCGAGGTCCATGTAAACACGCAAAAAAAAAAGAACGAGGCCAATATCCCGCCATCTTAACCGAACAAGCTTGGTCAATAAAGGATTTATTATATGACTAGAAGGTCGTGGGAAAATAGTTTTCTTGCGGGAACACAGCTGGTCATCCCGAGCAGTCAAGATGGCTCCATCTTGACCGTGTGGGTAGTCAATCAGAGCACAGGATTTGCTTCATCTTGCCTTGCCACAAAATAAAAATATATATTTATATGCAGACATGGAAAATACCCAGCCACATAACTGCTACACAGCTTTCAGCTGAAATAACCTCTATTTATTTGCTCCCATCACTGACACAGCACAACACAGGTAAACGGAATTCTTCCCCAAAATAGTACAAGTTTAATACTAAATGACACGTTTGTCAACCAATATCATAACAGCAAAACAGGTTGGCAAGTAGAGACATACATAACAGTTAATCACGCCTTACTAATGATCCAGTGTTCCAGATAAGAAAGAGATCTCAGGTCAAAAAGCCGACCAGGTTGCCTGCCTGCCCTCAGATGATTTGGCGAGGTCCATGTCTATTGACCCGTTGCAATTCCTCATTGACACCTTAACGTATCTGGAACCCTGTGACCGTCAAAACCTTTTTTTGGCCATACATATGAAGTGGGCATCTGACTGACAATAGTTACCATGGAAACCAATGTTTTAAGAATTCTTACACAATCCCATGTAAATACTATATTTTTTGACATAATTTTTCTGTTTATCGCTTTAACAATGGTAACAAACCTAAGTAAATAAAAGAACTCAAGGGGGCTCAAACATGCTTCTCAGAATTTTTTAAAATAATAATTTGTTCCAATGTTGTGGAAGATTAGATTTCATTTTGACCAATTTTGATTACATCATACAGTTGAGCTTTTACAGGCTCCCTAAATTTCTTTAATCTGATGAAGTGAAAAGTCAAAAAAATATATGATTACATGTAATACTGATTGTGCAATAATAATTATTATAATTATTAATTAAAACAATAAAGTTGCCATGGTGACTACTGAAATTGCTAGGGAGTGAATTTCCTAACAAATGTTCGATAAATTGCATGCCCATATTTGGTGTTGCAGTATCCTACATTTCATGCAACTTGTCTCAAAATGGCATTGCAGACAAGTTATACAAAACATTGTACTGTGTGACATCAGTGTGACACACAGTGTGTGTGACATACAGTATACAATGTACAGTGTGACATAGTGTGAAAGAAGTTGGTGCAAGTCCTCGGAGACCCACAAGCAGTTAGTCGGGAGAGACAAAAGTAAACTGGGCAAAAGATGCACCATTTTTTGCCCAGTTTACTTTGTCTTGTCCCGACTAACTGCCCATCGGTCTCCAAGGATGCCAATGAATCTGAAGTCAGCGACAAATCTTAGATTGTACATGTAGAGTGACAATTTAAACACCAATGCTTATGAGCTGCAAAGTTAATGATTTTGGTCACAAAATCAACAATTTGTGGAAACTAATCAAATGAACTCTGTAAATCCTGAACTCAGTTCTACTTTCTGCAATCCAAACAGCAACTTGTCTCAAACACATTTTTTTCAAAGTGCAATATTTCACACAGCTCATCATGTCACTTGTGGGTAAGTCGCATGAAAGATGGGACCATGCAATAATAAGGCCTTGAAATATAATAATATATACTGCACTAAAATGTTTGTTTAGGGGTGTTTATTACATGTAACCTAGGTTTGATTTCAAGCCATGTACCTGCATTCCTCTAGAGAAGGATGAAAGCCAGACTCATCAAATGGCTCGAGTCTTCAATAGAGTGGTTTTCAATTGAGTGCCGTCAAAACAACCAGGGGAGGATCCAGGAATTTTTGATATGGGGGGTCCCAGGTTTTTCCCGAAAATGTTAAGTAGAAGGAGAATTTTTGGAAAAAGACGGCAATAGTTATTACTGCTTCCCTCCAATTGGGGTGTTTGAGGGCCTTCCCCGGAAACATTTTGAGATTGCATAGGGGGTCTGGACAATCCCCCCCCCCCCGGATCATCCCCCTGGATCCGCCACTGACAACATACAGTAATAAACAACACAATGAACCAATGAGGACTCGTAACAAATACACGTGACTGGCACCAAGCATAAATTATGACCAAGTAGTGATTGGTTTTGGTTTTGCATCTGATTGGTTGAGTAGGTGGTGCAAAATTTTTTAAACCAATCACAGAGCATAGTAAAGCAAAACCAAAGCAATCCACAATTAGCTGTAGAAGCTAAATAACCCAGACACTTACAGGTAAATAAAGGCATTATTATTTATTATAATCCCGGATTCCTTTCAACACTCAATTGAAAACCTCTAGGTACTTTTAACTTTTAACAAAGTCTGCTGACAATGCTTCTTACAGTTTATGGTTTGCTGCTAATAAAACAAAACAAACTCTTCAGTACTGTTAGTTCATTTTTACAAAGCATGTGAATTTGCAGCATTGAACTTACATGGCAAACGTCGTAAAATACAAAAATAGGTTTTTTTTTTACAGACCATATTTGCAATAATTATGGTACATGAAAATGCTGATTATAATGTCCTTTTGTGAAACTATTTCCCTTGTCTTTACTATCATTACAATATACATTTGTCTTCCTCTAACAATATTTTAAATTTGTAGTAATAATAATTAAAAGTATAATTATTTCAACACAAGATATTCTTGACTATTAATTACAGCGATAAGAGTGCAAGCCCTCTTTTTTAAATCTATGCACCACAATGTTAACTCTTGTGGCAACAAGCTTCGCTTCCTCTTTTGATGTTTGCAAAAAAAAAACACCTAAACAATGACTGAAACTTGATGTATCATTCACATCCAGCTAGCCTCCTATGCAAACTTTTTTTGGCTCGTCACGCACTCCCCATGAACCCAAAGAGCGTCTGTTTATGAGACTAATTCATAAGTTATGTTTCAAAATGAATTTGGGTTGTAAATTTATAGTTTATTCTCATAACATAGCAAATGGTTTTAGATTTGCTGAAAGAAAGCACAATAAAACTTCTCCCCGTGAGAGGGGGGGAGGGGGGGGGAGTCTCTGTGATAGGTGCTAGCCTACAGGGGTGATGTGATAGAGAACAGAAGTTGTTGCCACTGTTTCAAGAAATTTTACAAACTCAAGGTGCTGAGTAAATCTACCTAATGATATTCTTTGATGCCAACAACAAACAAATTAACAATCTGCATCGGTGATTGATTCCTTTAAATGTAGCTTAAATCTAGACTTTTTCTTGGACATGTCAAATGTTAAATCAATTACAAAAGGTGTTTGTTCAGGGAAGTATGACGGTATACATAATCTTTCGCCTAGCCTCTACAAACTATAATTTTTGCCACCAAACATAGTGTCCATAACTAATAATACTAACTGTTTAGTATACCTTTTTCTGAATTTTATAACAAATTACATGTATCACTGAAAAAGTATGGCATACTTTAATTTGTACATTGCTTTGGATGTATGCTGTTTGTAAAAAAGTAATACAAAATCCATGAAATGTTTTTGGTACTGGATAATATTATTTCAAATATCAATATGCACCTGTACAAAATTATCTGCTGGCTCTTAAAAGCTGGCACAAGAACCCACAAGTTCTAAATTGAAGGGGTGGTGAATGGTAAATTCGAGGCTTTGCGAGATGGCGAGACTACATGTAGCGTTTTTTTCTCAGCAAGTCCAAGACTTTTTGACTTTTTAGATTGAGAGACCGAGATTGAGACTCTGAAACAGTTTTGTGAAAAAAATCAAGATTGCGTACAGAACCGCTCAAAAACGAGACTGCGAGACCAGTGAAATTCGATTAAAATTTTGCGAGACCCATATTTTTTGAAAAACCATTCACCACCCCTACTATTATTGATCTTTGTGGACTTTCCAGTTTTTGATTCTAGAAGTACATGTAGTCAAAAGTATGAAATCAGTACAAAACATTTACTCATCCTCGCCATCGGACCATTCAGAGCCTGTCTCACTTTCGTCTTCACTTGATGAGTACTCCACTGCAATACGCCGAGCCAAGATAGTTGCCACATCCATGAAACCGTTTGTATCTTTGCGTTGTTCGTTCTTGGCCTCTTGGTCTTGAACCTTTCGGAGTGCCATGCCCGTTCTGATGGCAGACAACAAGTCGCTTCTAGCATCAACTTGCTCCTTAGGGGGAAGGGGTGTGTCACCGCTTTGAACACTTGTGCTTGACTCTGAGGTTGTCAGTGACGTTGATGAAGGTGAGACGGTTGGTGGTGATCCAACAGAAGATTGCGATGTAGCCTGCTTTAGAGATGGCATACCCCCCTGACCAGGCAAAGGAGGTGGGGGTGGAGGTGGAGGGGGAGCAGGAAGCCCTGGCATCGGTGGTGGTGGTGGGACCATGTTTCCAACAGGTGATGTCATGGCATCATTGTGACCTCGAGGAGGAGATGACATATTTCCTGGTGAAAGGGCTGGAGGAGGTGGTGGTGCTACATTCGGACGATTAACGTTGTGGCCGGTGTACCGTCTAGACTGCCTTCGTGCAGCTGGAGAACCTGATTTTCCTGTTTCAGCATCAGGATTTATAACATGGTTGGGAAGTTCACCATCAGGAATGCCGCCATTTGGTTGTTTAGAGTAATCATTGTGACTCTCTTCTGTTATAGCAGTAGGTGACGTAGCAATGATGCAGTAGATTTAAATTCCTCACCTTGTGCACAATAAATTCTCTTCTTGATGGCCCTCACTGGTTTCTTCTCTCTTGTACCAGCTCTCGTCCGGCCCCCTCGCTAAAAGAAAACAAATTGCCATGCAATGCATAAGGTATCAACCAAGTACATGTCCCCAGTATGAATACCGTTTTTCTAAAATGGTAACTATAGACCAAAGACCACAAGTAAATACCATTTGAATGGTATTGTTTGGGGTATGTCATAAATCACCACAACAGACATACAGGAAGTCACAGATTGGATTGAAGAGTGTCCAAAATGAAAAAAGAAAAACATTCAAAACTACCTGATTCCTTGTATATATTGCCCGTTCCGAAGTTCAAATGGAGACTGGGGACGAGTTTTTAAATTTTGATTTAATTAAGAATTGGAGTCCATCACAAGAAAGATCACATTAAAATTAGTCAGTTTACCAAGTTTGGGGTTATTTCGTTGGATTTCAACCATGTAGAAGGCTTTAAAAAATCAGAAAAATTAGAGACTTTGTATGGATTTGGGGGACGCCATCTCTGAATTAGAGACGTTTGTATGGAATTTGGGCGACCTTTGACAGCTCACAGCCTGGTTACTATGCAATGTAACATAACCAAACTTGATGAACTTACTAATTTTTATGCAATCTTTCTGGTGATGGGATTAAAATTTTAATATGACGTAATTTGAACAATAGGTAAACTAGTGCCAGTCCCTTTTTGAACTTCGGAACGGGCAATTGGGTATACCACTAAACAATAGCTTAATTTGCAGCTCTTGATGTGTGAGTTGTTATCAGATATTCACTTGACCTTAAAAGTGTAACAGGCATAAGTTGCAAAAGTTGAGGGGTGGTTAATCATGTCTGATATAGGAGGGGGTATGATTTTATGCTTCCAATGTGCAGATCTCACAAAGATCTTTTTGGTGTCCAAAGTTCATACAAATTGACCCAATATTGAGCTTGTAATAGCATTTTGTGCCATATGGCACTATCGGGGCTTAAAGGGTTAAATACATCCCTGACACCATTTACAACGATCACTATGAGATTCAAATGAAAAGGGGCACTAACCATTAATTTATTGAGAAAAATGCTCATTGTTCATAAATTACTGCTCAGGTGTTACAGTCGGGCAAACCAGTACCAGTTGATGACAAAATCCCACCTCCGAAATGGGCCTGAGCGTCAAAAGTTGTGTTTGCCCTGAAGTGCTAAGCAACATGACATATTTACTGGCGTGATTGTTTCGGAGTGCTCGTGAGTGCTCGTGCTAGTTCCTGATTGATAAAAAGATTCGTAAACTCTTAGAGTCTGCCCAAACCGGCACTTGTTCCTCAACTGGATAAGCAAAACCCCTTCATTAGTCAACGTGAGCAGGTTTTACCCAAATGCCTGTAATTTATGAACAATGAGCACCTTTATCAACTCAACGCTTATAATAAAATTTAATACGTGCTACACAGACCCACTTTTATTCAACTACCATTTTGTTGCTACTCAAGTTCCAATCCTGCATGGTAGCTTCCAACCTCATCCCCAGAGTCTTCTCGGCGTTCAAAATGGTGGCGCGAAGAAGACCCCGGCGACAGCAGGTCACGCATCTCCAAAAATATTGGAGATTTTGATTGTTTCAAAATGGCGGCGGGCTCGCGATTGGCTAATTTTGTGGTCACGTGATCAACTGTTCGCCAAGGTCTTCTTCGCGCACACCCGCCATCTTGAAAGCGGAGATGGCCCTGGGGACAAGGTTGGGTAGCTTCAAAACATTTAATTTTTTTGTACAAAAGTCTGTAACATTAAGTTGATACGAAAAAAAAAACACTAAGTGCCGGAGTCCTTCACTTACCCTTCTCTTCTTCTTCTTCTCTGTTTCTTTTCTCATCTCTTCGCACCACAGCTCAAAGAAGTACGTAGGATCTGTGTAAATCTTGAGAGCATCTTGATTGTCATCTCTGTACGGGTTCAATTCCTGAAGCCTTGGTGGTTTGTCACAACCACTGTACCTATCTTTCATTGCCGAAGGAAGAGTACTGCTGGCTAAAACCTGCTGATCTGTAACAATGGTGCACTTGAAGGCTTTCCGCAAGTTTATATCTTGTAGAGAAACTGGAAATTGAAAGAAAAGTTAGATTCGGGATTCAAAATAAAATTTTGCCACATGGTTGATCTGGCTGGCTGTTTTGTATGAAAAATAAATTGAGCGCAGGAGCATATCACCCCGGAGTCTCTATCTGTGCTGATTAATGACAACAGCATAGTTACACCTTCAGCTATTTTTAGAATCGTTCTCCCGTGAAAAGATTTCTGTGTACGTCTGCGGACAATAGTGATAATTAGTAATAACGACATTCTGCCGTTCTAGTTCTTTCTAGTTCTTTCTAGTTCTTATTCCACATTCCTCTCGTCCATTCCTGGTTTATAATTAATCTGAAACATGAATGACATGATTGATTTTTGCGGCAAAACTAATCAAAATAGCTCAAGGTGTAACTACGCCGTGCCATAGCCCAATAAGGGAGATGGACGTTCCAGGGTGATATGCTCCTGTCGAGCGCCAAAGGTACAAGACAAAGTCATTGGTTAAGGGAGGTGGCACATGCCCTCCCCCAGTTAGCGGAGACTCAAAGCTGAACTGGTGTACTTTTGCAAATCAATCAATTAATTCTACAACCTCTGTCATATGACTGTTTAATCAATCTCTTAGAGCTGTCAGGACTGTTGTCTTCAAATCATTACGACTGCCTCTTTGCGCACTCGCCGAAAAAACACCCCAAACCACCTGTACTGCAGACTATCAAATCATTCAAATCATGTGATATGAACTTGCATGTTGTGACTTCATACAGAAAATGGCTTGTAGAATTATTTTTTTACAGTGAAGTTTTACCAGCAAGTGATTTAAATTATGCCAGCGAAGTGAAATTAGCTGGCAGCTATTTTGAAGGCATCCGGAAGTGCCACAAAACATTTAAATTAATTACTCTTCTGTACCAGGATGTAGAAATACAGGAACAGGTTTTTATGGAACACAAAATGTTATTGTTGTTGTCATAATATTTGCTAAAAAGTAAAATGATGCATATGTATATGTTGTGGTTCAAATTTTTTTGTTTAAAATTTTTCAAACATTTTTCGAAAGCCTGACACAGTTTACTAAAAATAGCTGATAACAGGGTTAGAAATTAACGGTTGTCCATCTTGTCCTGGACAACCAAAACATATGCTGGGGCAACCAAATCTCACCGAGTGGTTGCCCTTTGGCCAACCTGATCTGCCAGCCCACTGGCACTAATCCCCGTAATACTTTTAACCGTGGTAAGCGGTATCACCAAATACGATCCACGATGCATTGCAGTGCGATTCGTTCACGCTCAAATTTTCGCTTTGTTTCCAGATTTACTATCACCTCCCTCACAAGGATGGAAAGAGATATTTTGCCATTAATCAAATCAACATTTGAGTATTGGATTGAGTCTTGTTTTGAATTTTTGATTCTTTATTTGAAGAGCGGATTATTGAAACGATTATAGCCTATGAATAGGCTCTGCGGTGGGGATGGGGTAAAAAGAAAACTGCGAGCAAAGGGGCGACGGAGCCTATAGACATTCATTTGAAGCCGCCATTCCGCCCCCTTGTAATTTACCTGTCAACGAGCTGTCAACAAGATGTCATTATCTTGGTTGGATACATTGGAATGTAAATAGCTCGTGCACGTACGTTCGTCAAAATCGCTAATTAAAAAGCCTGTGATGAAAAAAGTGATTTCCTCCAACTCTCAGACACCATGAACTCCTGACACTTCTGTTTCTAAAAGACTAAACTCTGTTAACTCATGCGTTTGAAAAACTCGTAGGATATCAACTCCAACAGTCATGAGAGAATTTTAGATTTGCATATATGAGGCAGTTTCGGTGTATAAACAAGCCGCTGCCAGCCCACTTTGAATGTTATAATGACAGGCGTTTCTAAGATCTGTAGCGCTTCACTGGCCGGCTGGAATAGCACATTCGGCAAAGCAAAACACAAAATATGCAAAGTCTCCCGAAGAAAACGGCTCGCTCGGCTCAATCGGTGAACAAATACAGTCAAAAATTGGCATGAAGCCGGTTGTTATCTTGCAATTTCTGCAACGGATTTCACGTCACGCGAGGGCTAATTTCTTTCTCTGATTCTTCTTCACCTAAAACGATGTCAAATGCTTTTAGTACTGTCAATGTCGATATCTTCCACTTCCTTCGTGATTGAAATCAACGGCGTTCCGATTTTGAGATACGATCAGCCTGAGTAGTTTGCCATTTCGTTGCAAATACGATTTCATGACCCGCCGCGAAAGGTCGCGTCGGCGAAATTGGGATATCAATCAAACTTGTCAACAATCAGTGATCTGACCAATCGGAGCTTGCACCAGAATCTGGTGCACGGAATGGCGGCTTCAAAGGAATGTCTATAGGCTCCACCGTCCCTCCCTCTCTCTCCAGGCTTCCCCGGCTAGCACGCCATTTTCTTTTTACCCCATCCCCTCCGCGGAGCCTATTCATAGGCTAAAACGATTAATGAAATCAAATTTGCAATAATGAATTCATTAATGCACTCTTGGCAGGAACGCTTGAGCTCAACACTGTATCATTGCTATAATTAACCATTAACAACAATCATGTTTTTCTTTTTCAATGAAAAGTTTATAACTCAGTTTTAGTTGTCTCAGTATTAATTTTGGCTTTCGTTACTTTTAAGGGACTCGCGCTCTATAGAGAAAACAACTGTCTAAATGCACGCACAAAATGGCGAATTTATTAAATACATGTCGTGTACAATTAACGGTAAGAAAAATTCCATTTTACAATAAATACAACAAATTTAGAAAGAGTCACAATCAGGACATCTACAGTCCGTTCTCAAAACATTTTTCTGTTTCGATCAATTTATCGTTGATTCAACTGATAACAGAACGGTCATGAACTTGAAGAGATTCATGTTTTCTTTCGCTTTTACACAATTCTCATAGTCTAAATTCATCATTTTCGCTTGAGCATAAACTCGCCATTTTGCGCGTGCATTTAGACAGTTGTTTTCTCTATAGAGCACGAGTCCCTTAAAAGTAACGAAAGCCAATATTTTACAGCAGGGTTTAAACACATTCCTCAAACATGTAGGTGACTATTAAAAGTGGTCTTAAAATGTGAGAAAAGTGATAATTTTAATTAGAATAACAGCTCACACTGTACATATCTGAAACAATACCAGCCATTTGGCAAACTGTGTTTTCATGTAAATAGCTTAATCACAGCATCAGACGAGCAGCTAATTATAATAATGATAAGTTTGCTTTCAAAATAAATAAAAGGAAATTATAAAGGAGCTAGTAATTATTATTGATTTTGTGAAGTGGGATAGAATTTAACACTGATAATTTATAATATTTCAGACGTGATTCTTTTTTTCGTGAAAGCAACATCAGCATAAGATAATTCATTGAAACCCAACAATAATAATATAAAAATGTTTTCAGTGCGGAACATCAAATAATATATCGATACATCAAACAACATTATAAATTTAGCATACTATATCAAGCAAAAGTAAGCTTAGATATTTATATCTTGGCTCACCGATACAAAAATTTGGTAAATTTAGCTGAGGAATGCGTAGTGTATTATTTTAGCACCTAACCTTGGTATAAAGGGTGATTGCTTACCTTCTTCCACATTGGAGTCGAGTTGTGTCACCTTCTGAGATAAATTCTGAATTCTTTCATCAAGGGAGTTCGTTCTTTGGAAGATATTGTTCGTCTCGGCGCATAGCTCTCCGAAAAGATCCTCGGCGTGTTTGGAAATGCTACTCAACTGACGCATTATTCCACATAACGTGTTTACGGACACGGCCTCTAGTTCGCTTTTCAGCCCGTCGTCTAACTTTCCACGACTCAACTCGATCGGGTCAACCGATCTTTTTATCAGCGGCATGGTTGATTACCGAATCAACCAACACCGTGAGATAAATGCCAAGATCCCAGTCTTTTTTCACCACTACCGGATGGTGCCAAGATCCTCAAAGAATTAACAAATTCAGAAATACTACAGATTCACTAATTCCACCCTCGCTCAAACACCCAACATGGCGACTTCCTCTTGCCCACAATTCTTTGCAAGTGCGTTCGTTGTCGGGTGATCTTCGGAAGGCGACCATTTTGGACGAAAGAATCCGACAATTTTTCGAGACAGAAGACCACAGAAGGCTGAGTATTTTTGAGGTTTTCTGGAGTTGTTTCTTAGAATAACCAAAAGTTTTCTCATAATGAATTAGAAGAATGCCAAAAGATTTGTATTTTTACTGTGGCAACAATGACATTTATATTGTATTATATTTGTGATGGGGCGGTGCGAAAAAATAGGTCTGCGTAGCGTACGGATGCTCAGTAAAGATCTTGGAAGCAGGAGGTTTCGCTTCCATTCGGGTTCGCACCACACTTTTCGAGCTCGCACCGATGTATATTCTTCGACGAAATCCAACGACCAAACCCGCGAGACTAAACTCTAGCTACGCAGCTACCATTCTCACTGCTAAAAAAAAAAATCCACGAAACTAGCCCGCGTGCAATGCTAACATACTCCCAGCACCCCCGGAGTGTGTCGCTGGGACTCAGAAACCCTTACCCTATACCAGACCATGTTCTTCAGCCGCATTTTGCAACCCTATTCTAGACTATACACCAAAAATCCCTACCCTATCCCAGAATTGCTATTTTCCAGAAAATATTTCTATTATGAAAGTTGCTATTAAATTCGCCGTAATTATTTGTATATTTCAATTTACGTAAGACTTTTTCGATGCCGCGAGTCATTAACAATTCTAGATTAAATTCTTAAAGGGACACTGTCCTGATTTTAGCATGATTTTGGGAAGCTCAGAAACATATCTAGATCATAGGAAGTTGATCAATAATGGTTTGATTCTGTAGAATAACACTCAACAAATGACTGGAACTCATTAGGAAGTGAGGATGACGAACGACAGCGAGGATGGAAATGGATTGCAATATGGATTTTTGAAAAAACGTCAGGATGTCAGTTTTTCAAAATTTCAAATTTGGCTCGGAAATCTTTGAAATTTTGCAAAAAATTTTGTTGCAGTATGGAATTTCTTGAAGAAATTGCTTTTTATCATTTAGTTAGAGTTTATTAAGTTCTCATTTCATAGATTTAGGGACCATTTCATGCATTTATAACAGTTTTGAGCAAATACGCCGGGACAGTGTCCCTTTAATACCACTGATCAGTTTCCCAGTAAAATATACCCTATTCTAAACCAAAACTCTATGATTTCTATACCTTCACAGCGGCACATCGCACGCGTTTTCCCGCGCTTGGCGCCGGCTACACGTCTACATGTACATGTATTTGCTTCGACGGTTCTGATTGGTTCCTTTTGTTTTCGTCTGTTGAGATTGGCCAGAGTGACAACTTTGGTTTTGGTTTTACTTAGGATTAGACACAAATATCCGGATATTTTTGAGATATTTAGAACTTTTCGGATATTTTGAAAATTTCAAGATATTTAGAAAAAAATTGATATTTTAGGTGATATTTAGGATTTTCTTATAGGCCTCATGGCTTTTATGTATATTTTCTCGATGTTGCTTACAGCTGCAGTTACCCGTTCCCGGTTACAGTCTTACAGACAACGGACCGAGTGAAGTATTAGTGAACTGAGTAAACAATGTTTATGTTCTGCTTTTCAAGTTTCAATATTATCATTGTTGTACAGAGTAGAGAGTAGAGACTGTGTACGGGTTGTACATTGTGACAATAAATGAAACTTGTGTTAATATATAGATGTTATTGAACTAGCGTGAGGTCCGTATTGGGAAAATATTGGTCGAGTTCTTTTTTGCAAGTTTATGGACCGAGCCGAAGGCGAGGTCCATAAACTTGCAAAAAAAGAACGAGATCAATATTTCCCAATACGGACCGAACAAGCTAGTTCAATAAAGTTTTTATTATAATGGCTTTTTAAAAACTTGCTGATAAATTAATGCAACCATTCTCGGCTAACGCGCGCGCGCCAAAGCTAAGCATAGTCTTGCATTTTTCAGGCCACTTTGCGAAAAGTTTAACCGAAATTGTCCGCCAGACACGAGGAAACATGTTTCTACTTAATAGAAAACAATTTTGCAAAATACGGTCCGTATGACCAAAATATCGGTCCGTATTGCAAAATACGGACCGCTCAGGGAACCAATCAGAATGTTCCTTTTCGTCGTGGACCAGTTTGCCATATAATAATGAGTCGTAATTGTGATATTTCTAAGAAAATTTTTGTAGACATTTTTTGAGATATTTAGAAAAATTTTGAGATATTTAGAAAAAAATTTGAGATATTTAGAAAAAAATTCGAGATATTTAGAAATTTTTTGGGGAATTTCCGGAAAGAAATTTAGGCGATTTTACGTGATATCTGTGTCTAGCCCTAGTTTTACTGCTCTTTTTTTTAGCATTAACTGTCTCTAACGGGTGGGGATGGGGCTTAATTGAGAGGGCTAAATCGAGGTTTTATTGTATCTCTGTCGTGCAAACCTCTGCCTTGGCTAAACTGCTTTGAAATCTTCCCTCCCATATCTTAGCTTCGCCTGGGCAGTGAGAATATTTTACTTTTCCTCTGCCCATATTTATTCATTCATAGGGTTTAACTTTTCGTTTTATGAAAGTTTGTGAACGGTGTGAAATAAATTGACTTGACGTCTTCTTCCCTGGTCTTCTTAACTAAAGAAAAATTGAGCCGCAAAGCGACATAACTTCGCCGCTCAGTTTCCCTTGAGTTTAGAAGAGTCTTTGAAGGTTTATTGTAACGTAATTGAAACGATCTGGGTTTACTAAGTATCAGGCGAAGAATGGGGAGGGAAGAGGGGCATTCGGACGCGAGGAGATTCTCCATTCCCTTTCTACGCCTGTCATACAGGCTACAGATAACTCGATTTATCAAACAAGCCTATTAACCCAAACAATAGCATTCTTACGCTGATTACATGTATTATGTTGTGTTTGATAAGCTGTTAAAAGAAACTGGACTGATCATGGTGTCAAAATATTGCAGTGTGATCTAACTAGGTGACCGTTTAATAGAGGTGAAATACAATAAAATTAGCCAATTGGGAAGTCTAAAGGGTGACCGCACCCGCATATATTACGTAATTTTTGGCTATATTTCTCCCCAGTTCCCGCCACTTTCATTGGGAATCCCCCTTCCCGCCCTGTCTTCTCCGCCTCCCGTAGACTCCCCCTGTCCCCCTCTATTCTCCCCTAAATCTAGGAAAGAAAAAAAGGAGAGCCTGATCACAGGCAGGAGATAACAAGAAACGTAGTCAAACAATGACAAGGCGAAATAATAATGTCTTAACCGGTTTGTTGTTGATTTATTTTGTAAATATATTATAATCAATAGAAGTGGACCATTTTAAAATTCTTCCAAAAAAAGTATTACAAACATTTGTGGAACTCACGATTTGGAATTTCGTCAAACGTACATTCTCTTCTTACTGTCTAAGAGTTTAAAATGTTACATCCCCAGGTTATTCGTTTACAGTACGGTGTTTCATGCTCTTAATGACTGGCAAGAGCTAGGAAAAACATGTCAAGTTTCTATACGAATTTGGGAGTGCTTACTACCTATTAAATTTCTCTGAATTTGCTGATTGAGATAAAAGAAAAGAAAACAGATTGCTATCTGATCCCGTTGAGGGAACCCGTCAATGAGGTGTCAAACATGTTAAAATGTGAGAACATTGTTTGAAAACCAAATTAAATGACAACTAAATACATAAACTCGTGCATGTGTTGCATTTCAAAATAATGTTGTATTATTCACTGACTGCATTATGAAATAGTTTTGCGTGACCACCAATCATATGATACAATATTAACCCAACCAACTTTATCCCACACAAAGAAAGATAATTATTTTTTGGTCTAGTCCTGTTTCCAGCAACATTCAGTTATTCTGTTGGCCAGCTGTAGGTGTGTGGAATGTACGACATATAATCTGGACTGTACAGGTTTTCTTTCACTAATTGTCCTATATCCTCGGGTTCAGGGTGGACTGTGGCCAATCCAGTGGTGTATGCAAGCTTCACCACATCAACAGCCACTTTAAAGGAGACGTCTCTGATGTCACTCAGGGGTGGGAACAGGCAGCCCTTCTCCAGCTGTGAGGGTTCAACCAGATTGGCTAGAGACTAGGCAAAAGATGAATGAAGTGTTAACCCTTTTACATGGAAAAACAAACAGTACCACATGAAAGTACTGTTCATTACTGTACATTTCATTTGAATGGTCACACACTAGGGTTTCATGCACAGATGTTAAAAGTTAGAAACAATAATTGACTTGATGCTTGCTTCTGGGAGTGAAAGGGTTAACATTTTCAGCTCACTTCAGAAGAGTGAGCCTGGGTACTAGGGAAGGGGAGAATGGGGGCAGGGACTGAAAAGCTTGCCGTCTGTAGGGGGGGGGAGGATACTGAGGAGATGGTCTTTTTTTGTTTTGAAAAGTGTAAAATCCCCCCCCCCCCGGCTCTGCCATGCCGAGAGCAGTGCACCCCCATGTTTAAATTTAATGGATGAATGTTTAATTATGCTAACTAGGGATAATATAACCAATGATGTCAGCAAAAATCACTCTGTATGAAGTTACATATAGATATTCAATAAATAATTAAATAAATAAACAGTTAATATAACTACCTCTGCGGCAAGAAGGAACATCTCATCAGTCACATGCTGAGCTTTGCAGGCAATCACACCCAGTGCTACACCAGGAAAGATGTAGGCATTGTTTCCTTGACCAGGTATGAAGTGACGGCCATCAGGAAGAGTGACAGGTGCGAAAGGGCTACCACTGGCAAACACGGCCTTTCCCTGAAAATGTAAATAATAATAATAAAAATGTAATGTAAAAAAATGTAATTATAAATTAATTAATTATAAAAATTATAATTAATTAATTAATTATAAAAATGTAATTATTAAATGTAATTAATGTAATTATAAAAATGTAATTATAATAATAAAAAATTGTAAATTGTAATTTTTTTGAGAGAGTACAAATAAAATGTTGTTGTTGTTGTTGTAAACTCAACATTTAGTCAAGCCAGAGTGATTGGGCCAAGAGATCAGGGCATTGAACTTGAAATAAAATCAGTGCAAGCTCAGAAGCTGCCATATGCTTCATTCCACTGGTCAATGTGACAATAATATTGAAAAGGCATTTTTTGCATGTGATGAAGGAGAATGCAACACTTGTATGGGTCCCCTGTGGTAATGTGTGGGTTACCTGTGCCTAAGGCTACTAAAATGGGGCCAGTGAAGGTTATGACAAGAAACACAATCACGATAGACGGATTGTAGCCCACTTCAATACAAGTAGCCTGTGTAGCAAGCTCTCTGGGGGCAGGGGATTGTTTATGCCTGTACTGAGATTGCTGTCCAGTCAAAATCAAGTTAGCGCGCTGAACAATCCAGTAAAAAACAATTTAAAGTCGTGCCTGGTACACAGTACAGGAAATTGCCAAATGTGAACCAGGCTCTTTGCACTTTCTCTAGTTATATTTGACCATTTGTTGTTTCAGCCAAGAAAAAAGCAACCCTTACATTGGTCCATGTATAAGCTTGTTCTGCTGTACACTCCGCTTTGGAGGTCGGGTTGCTAAGAGCAAAGATGATGGGTCGGTCATTGAAGGAAGCCAAGGACTTGACAATTTCTTCAGTGAATGCTCCGGCCACTGCTGCGACACCTGTGAAAAGTCAAGTGTATTTTCAAACCTGCCTCTGTCAGACAACCGTCAAGATTCCACCATTATCAGTCTCCTGATTTTTGTCCTTTTTCATGGTACGCCTCGCAACAAAAATTCTATTGCGCACTGTTTTCAAATTTACCACCAATTTCACTGTTACAACTGACCTTTTAAATCAAATCTCCTCTGAGCGGTTTGCAAAATATTTCCATCAATCACACATGTTATACCTTATATGGAAGATGTTTCACTCGCGGCAAAATCAAACACTTCCATATTAGGTATGACATATGTATGATCACATAACAGTGAAATTGGTGGTAAAATGTACATGTACAAAGGGAACTGCTAAATTTTGTTGTTTGTAGTTTCAGTATACCATTATACATGTCTCTTCACTATTCGCTTTTTTCTATGGCCTCAGAAATAAAAGGTGTTTTGTTTTCGACATATCTTTTCAATTTTGCACACCTCATAGAAAGAGGGGAAGTTTGAAATAAGCAATGAAATCAAATTTTCAACAAATTATTTTCTTCATTCTTTTCATGGGGGTAGGGGGTGGGGACCCAGAGTAAAGGGGGCGGGAAGTATACAGGAGGCGGTAGAAGATAGGGCGGGAACTGGGATTCCCAAGGTGGCGGGAACTGCGAGAAATCGAAAAATATTTTGCAACATTTAGTAATATTTTGCAAAAGAAAAGCACAAAGAGGTGGGAACCGGGAGTGCAAGGTATAGGAAGCGAGAAGTACAGACCCCCCAGGCTGATCGAGATTCCCTTTTCTACCAGCTAAATGTAATTTCAAATCGTACAAGTGTTACATCACAAATTATACAAAGATATTTAAGTCTAGTAATCAATCTTACCAATAATGGCAGTTGGTTTAACAGTCTTAACAACTTCTGCAAGGCTACTGATGTGCTTTGTTACATGAGCATATTTAAGTTTCTCCGCATTTAAACCTCCAACTGGACGATCCTGAAAAAACAAAGTCTTCCTCAAAAACTGATGTATATTAAAAATGTGAATTAAATACAGTCAAAGCTCTCTGAGCGGACACTCTTGTAAGCGGACAGCTGTACTTACGGCCGTCTTGACAAAACCTTGTTTGAACACCAACTCATACTAACTCTGTATTTACACATTCCCGTAAGCAGCCAGCTCCAGTTGCAGACGCTTTTTCTGCTTCCCGAGGGTGTCCACTTATGAGTGGTGCGACTGTATAACCTGCGATCAGGTGCTCTTTTCTTCTGAGCGAAATTCAGCAGAGGCAGGAAGTTCCTTTTTTTTCCTCTTCTCGCTTTCGCCAACTTTCACTCAGAAAAAAGAGTGCCTGATCGCATGTTAAATTAATATTAATATCAACTGGCATAATTTATGCAGTTCACTCCTGACTCATCCTATAGGTATAATGAGAATTATCAGAGTCTCCATGAGAGCCCACAAGAGTTTCAGGCCAAACATGACCTGAGCTTGAACTTCTGTCAACTTGCATTCTAATTTGACACAGGCTATAAGATCACCTAATCTCACACTTATTGAGCATGCATGGTTACCTTAGCAACCAGTCCTCTAGAATCCACCAGCCATATTCTTTGTCTTGCTTCCTCTTGAGATAATCCTTCCTTGATCATGGCCAGGACAAGCAAGTCAGCAATACCAATAGCAGCCTGTCGATAGCAAGTGGCAATGCTGTCAGTCACAAGCTCAAAACATCAATTCTCCTTAAAGAATCTGACCCACCCACTTTGCATTGCGCGTTTCTATTATTGTTATGATCCGTCGCTCGCCCCATATTTGGTCAGTAATCTTTCTCAGCTCACCCCGACCGGCGAGTGTTATTCTCATCGATAATGGCGGAGATGGAACTAAGCAATGTTGAAGGTGAATTAAATGAACTTAGGTGAGCGCGCAATGCAAAGTGGGTGGGGCAGATTCTTTAATCATTTTCATACATTTCTTTTTATGTTTATTCCAAGAATTTGCTGGTACATCTTGGGAATGATAAATAAAATAAAATAATAAATTTGGGAATTTCAGTGGAAATCCACAGAGCAGTGGCTCTCCACTGTTTGCAGATCAAATTGGAGTTTAGAAAGGCTGGTTTTCGTGGAGGGAGGAAAACTGGAGTACCCGGCAAAAAGGACAAGGACAAGAATCAACAACAAACTCAACCCATATATGACGCCGGGTCCGAGATTTCAACCTGGTCCACATTGGTGGGAGGCGAGTGCTCTCACCACAGTGCGCCATCTCTGCCCCAAAAGGAGGTGCAAGCCCCTGGGTCCCTCCCATACATGTAGATCTACTAATCTGATTTGAATCCTTTTGTACTTTGAGTGATTCCTTGACCCACCTCTCCTGCACCTTGAAAGAGAAACTTGTGATCTGCTAGTTTGTTCTTGGTGATTTGTAGTGCAGCAAGCAAACCAGCAACTGTGACAGATGCTGTGCCTGTAAATAAAGGGACAGTGTTATTTTAGTTACCCCACCCTATCCCCCTCATGGGAAGGAGGGCCTGCTGATGATAATGATGTTTAAATAGTTACACTGCTTAACTTGTTTGTAGTCTGTGTAGCAGAACTCTTAACAGTGGTTGATCCAGCGGGGGAGGTGGGGATTGAGTGGAGACAGCCCTTTTCTTGCATAAAAATTAAAAACTAGGGGTTGAGTAGAGTGAAGGTGGGACTATTCTTGCTGGAATAAGGGGGAGGGGGGCTAGATCTACCACTGTTTAATAGGAGAACAAATTCATTTGTTGTAAGAACTAGCAATTAATTGATAGACACAATCTGGGCTGGTTGGCAACCTAAACCTAACAACAAGATTGTTTAGAGGTGCTTTGCACTCCAAAACCGAGCATCAAGAGGGTTTATCCACCTTCTTACAAGTGATAATAAATATAAATAATTGTAAGCTCCCTGCCACCAAAAAAAATCTCTGTTGAATTGTAAATGCATTTAAATGCAATTTAAAGAGTTAACAACTAGAGCGCCAGGGGTCTGGGAAGGAGTACCGGTGGTCAGTGGTCAGTCGTGAGGCGCATGTGCAGTAGCTCTCTGCTTCGTTCGTGTGGCGTGTTTCTCCAGGCAGTGAGGTTTCTTGCCCAGCGTTGTGCGTGGAGAGCTTTGGATCGATAGTTTCTCGCGTTCATTTGTTCCCAAAGGGGTTTTGCCCTTTCCTACAGCGATCGTTCGTTTGGTTTCGTCGCTTGTTTTTGAGTTTTCGACTTAGGCCTGGTCGACAAACGCTAAACAGCCTCTCGGCCGGATATTTGGATTCTTACGACATGGCAGCCGAAAATCCACCTTCGTCTGGGGACTCAATAACTTCCGACACGTCCACCCTTACCACGGCAGCACCGTCCACCTTTACCGTTTCCAGCGAAACTCTGTCGCAAGCATTTACACAAGCGTTGGGGCAGTCGCTGCCTCAGATTTTAGCGGCCTTCCAGGCGAACGGAACGGCGAGCGTGGCGAATCCTCTTGGGGCGGAGCGCACAATACTTCGACTGTGGCGACTTGCGCTCCTACAATCCCATCCATCCCATCCACGGCTATAGGTAATGTAATGGCGCCTCCATTCCTGTCCACTTATTGCACGATTGGCAATCCAATTACATCTGCAGTTGCCCAGCCGCCATCGTCCAACATTCTGCGCCATCAGCGTTCGTGTCTCCCGCTTGGCCGGTCCCCAACAACTCGATCGTGGCGCCTACGATCGGGCAAGGCCTTCGTTGTTGGCCCAGGTTATGCGCCAATACCTGGCAAGCTGGTTGCCAAGATAATCAGTGGCGTATTTATGGAGCTGGCCGACCTCCTGGCGGAGAATTTACGGGCGCAAGACACGGAGCCCCACACTTACTTGGATGGCAAATTAGTTGTCGCCCCTCAAAAAAACGCGTGGTCGAAATCACCGACATCCTCACCTGGATTCAGGCCTTCTCCATTTATGCTTGGATCTTCTGCACTTCACATCCAACTCTCTGGCAGGATCTGACCCAATACAAATTGTTGATTCTGCAGACAGCTCAGCAGTTTCCGGGGCTTGCTTGGCTGAACTACGATACTGCCTTCAGAAAAGACGCAGCAGCATCTGGCTTGGCAGATTGGTCAAGGATGAACCTGGATTTGTGGTTTCTGTCCTCAGCAGCAGATAGGACTGCTTAACGTTCAGTTCAAAACAGCAACTTCCACTTGTGTAAATAGTGTACATACGCCATTGGCCTCTCCCTCTTCAAATGTTTTTGTTTAATGCTGCAGGTTCCGGTCCTCAGCAGCAGATAGGACGGCTTAATGTTCAGTTTTTATTCAGTGGAAAGCATCCTGAGCGTATCTGAAAGGCTGCTGTTATAACAGGTATTTTGTTTGGTATTATAACCTTCTTCAGTTGGGTGCCTCCGGGATTTGGCGTTCTGGGCTCTGGCTTCCCCCAGTCATGAGCCCCTCTGATCTCCGACTTTAGCGCCATAGCTCGGAGGTCCCTTCGGCGTGGCGTGGGGGCTCATGGCTGGGTTGCGGGGTCGTGCTAGCCATGGGGGCGTTATTCAATCTAGGGGCTGGCTGCAAAAGTGGAAGCCCCTGGATATCCCAGGCACCCAACCTCCATAAGCGATACAGTTGTTAACATGAAAATAATCTACCTTGTATGTCGTCATTGAATGTACAAATCTTGTTCCTGTATTTCTCCAGTAATCTGAAGGCATTGTGGTTTCCAAAATCCTCAAACTGGATCAAAACTGATTCACCGTACCTAGATAAGTAAACAGTGACTTAATTGAAGAGCAGACAAATGTCTTATCATTTTCAGATTTATACACTCAGACAAGAGAACAGAAACCAATAAGGAACATGTGACATGACTCACTTGGTGCAAACACCATCTCCAAGAGCGACAGCCCCCAGCATCTCTGCTATTAGCCTGTTACTAAAGGGGGGGGGGGGGGGGGGGGGGGGAGACAGGGGGTCTGAACTTCCCACTTCCCACTTCCTGTACCTTAACCCTTTCACTCCCAAGAGTGCTAAGTTCAAAACTGAGGGAAAAATCTTGAATTTCATTTTGCAAAATTGTCAAAACAAACAGCACCACATGAAAGTACTGCTCAATAGCTTTCATTTGAATGGTCAACACACTAGGGTTTCATTCACAAACTTGAAAGTTAGAACCACATTTATTGACTCAAAGTTTGACTCTGGGAGTGAAAGGGTTAATATACTCCTGGTGTGTTTCCCGCAAATTTGAGCTTTTTCTATTGCAAAAATTTATGCAATGTTGTGACTTTTTTCATATTTTTCCCGGTTCTCGTCACCTTGGAAATCTCGCTTCCCGCCCTCTCTTCTCCCACCTCCCTTAGACTTTTCGCCCCCTTTACTCCCAGTGTTGTTCCCCCGCTACTAAGTAACAGCATCCCTGCTGTTGCTTAGCAACAAGCTGCTGTGACAGCTTTGGTAGCTGCAAACCAAATTTACTGGGCGAGCTTAGCTAGCTTACTTCTGAGTTGCAGCTCGGATGAATTCGTCAATTAGATCATCATATGCTTGACCATTCTCGCGCTTCTGAGGCACTCCAATATAAAGCGGATCATCAAGCAAAGCCTATGGAACAATAGGTGGGAGACATGGTGGTTAGCACATTGGATTACGGATGGAGCAGTCTAGGTTTGAGCCCTGGCCTGGGTCACTGTGTTGTGTTCTTGGGCAAGACACTTAACTCTCGCAGTGCCTCTCTCCACCCAGGAGTATAAATGGGTACTCGCGAACTGTAGGGCAACCTAACAAATGCTGGGGATAACCAGGCATTGGGCTAGCATTCCACCCAGGACTAGCTAGAGGTAGAAGAAATACTCTTAGTTGGCTTCATGCTACAGAAAGTGGGATAAGCTCCAGCAGTGTACATGTGGGCCAGTTTGGCCCGAACAGCTTTAATATTTACCTTCCCTTATTATGGAACAATATTATTTTACAATACCTCACATATGCTATTGTAAAGCAGTGAGACACAGTCGGTAATGGTGTGGGTTTCTGGTAATGGTTAGAGTGAAGCTAGATTCAGAGGTCAGAGTTCAGGAGCAGCAAATTCATGTTCACTGGGCATGACACTTTATGACTCTCGCAGTCTCTCTTCAACCTGGTGTATTTTTGGAAACATTATTGGAGCGACGTAACCTGGCAAAATGAAATGCAACCTGCATCTCATCCCGGGAATGTCGTGATTGTGGTGTTTGCTTAAATTCTTTCTCTCACCTGATTATTAGTTCCGACATCAATCATGACAGGAAGACACACTTCAGGATCAATGCCGCTGCACACTGTGTACAGAGCAAGCTTGCCGACAGGTATCCCCATCCCACAGCAACCAAGGTCACCCAAGCCAAGAATACGCTCTCCATCTGTCACTACAATGGCCTAGATTTGTAGAAGATAAAAATATGATTGAACATTAATCAAATATTGTCATTCCTCATACAGTCAAAGCTCTCTGTGCGGACACTCTCGTAAGCGGACAGCTCTACTTACGGCCGCCTTGACAAACCCTGTTTGAACTCTAGCTCATACAGACTCTGTATTTATACATTCCCGTAAAAGTGGCCAGCTCAAGTTGCGGACACTTTTTCTGCTTTGACCTAAGGGTGTCTGCTTAGAGAAGCTTAGACCGAATAAAAATTTCCCCTTTTGGGGATTCTCTAAATGAATTCTCTAAATGTGGAAGGCAATTTTGCTGATGGGTATTTTTACGGGTACTGACATGTACAAGTGCGTTTGGTAAATTTTCGTAGAGTTCGGAATCCTTTTATCAAATCACAAACTAGCGCTTGCACTCACAAGTACTCGAAAGCAACCGTGCCAGCAAATACGTCATGTTGCTTAGCAATTCCTACCCTTTTCTATACTCCAACACGTGAAATCCCTACCCTTTTCTATACCTCCAGTCTGAAAAGGTACCCCTTTCGGCGGTGCCTCCCTGTATAGTCCCTTATAGGCAGTACCCCCCCCCCCCCCCCCCCCCGGTGGAGGCTACCAGTTGGCTATTTAATTAGTGACATAGAACAGCCAAGAAGTTGAACACGGGTCTACCAAGAAAAAATCCAGCTAGGATTTTAATCAGGAACCTTGAGATTTTAAATCCAGCGCCCTAAACCACTCTGCCATGCCGCCTCCACATTCTATGTACATACTATTTAATTGCTTTCATCACCTAATTGCCCAGCAGTTTCTAAATCAAGATTAACCCCTGGCATACAGTCTCCCTTGTTAAAGGATAGAATTCTATCCATACCTTAACATTTTCAACTGGCCAATTTGCCAAGAGTTCTTCAACATGGCCAAGGTCATGTATGGAAACAAAAAGCCCTCTAGGTCTCCTAAATATCATGCCATACTTCTGACAAGCAAGTCCCACTGTTGGTGTGTAAACAATCGGCATCAGTTCTTCTGTGTGATCCATTAAGATTTTGAAGAATAAGGCCTCGTTTCTTTCTAGCAGAGCCATCAGTAGAATGTATCTTTCAAGGTCATTAGCTTTTCTGTGTAGTTCTGCATACATTCTCTCGCACTGAACCTCTTGGTTTGATATGCATGGAGGAAGGAGGCCATGAATTCCGAGGATCTGTCGTTCTTTTAAAGTGAATGCTGTTCCCTGTAATCAACAAGTAAACAACCATTTTTAAGGGGATCTCTACTTCTATTTGAAGCACATGGAAAGTCTGTGTGAGATGTGGTGACCTAATGGCCTGGTTAGCGCGCTGGACTCTGGACCAAGCGGTCCGGTTCAAGCCCTGGACGGGGTCATTGTGTTGTGTTCTTGGGCAAGACACTTTACTCTCACAGTGTCTCTCTCCACCCAGGAGTATAAATGGGTACCGACAACAAAATGCTGGGGGTAACCTGTGATGGACTAGCATCCCATCCATAACAGTAGCAATACTCCTAGTCGTTTCATGCTATGGAAACCAAGATAATCTCCGGCAGTTGTGGGCCACTATATATATAGCTAGGCTTGTGAAGACTTTTCCTTATCTTACACTCCTGATTTACAAAAATAATTGACATGTTGGCATCCAATAAAAAAAATTATTATATTAGGGACTAAATTACACTCCGCTGTCCCTGGAAGGGCCAACAAATTTTCAGGCCCTCCATTTCTGGACCCTCCCCTTTTGAGCAGAGAGTTAGGGAGCATTCACAAAAACTTGTTGGGGGAGGGGGGGACTGATGAGAAACTATCCCGCAGTAAAAAAATTAGCAACCCTCTTGTCCAAATCTCAAAATTTTCAAGACCGCCCTCCATATACACCTGATCACCAAACCCATCCATCCCCTGGGGATCAAACCCGAGTAGAAACAGCAGATTGGATTAGCTGCCTGCAAATAACCCAATGAAAACAGCGGCTTCTTTTCGCTCCCAGCACATTTGTCAACATAGTAATCTTTGTATAGTTAAGAAAGCTTAAATATGAACTGAAGATGTCAAAGATATTGGTCATGGTTTACGGAGATTTGCATAAAATTTGCCAACAAAAACTTTTGCCCGATCGCGATAAGGTACGGAGTACATTATCAAAGGCAAAGAAGTTCCTTATCTAGTTGACTAAATACAGAAAAGATGGTAAAAGATGCGCCACATTATGAAACATTTTTCGTAAAATGGCGCAAAATGAAAATGAAAATCACTCAATTGCACAACCCGTGCAGTCCGCCGCTACGCAGCGAAGCGATCGCGAAGCCGTGTACATATCATGCCCGGGGTCACAGCCTGTATACACTTTCTTCACCTTGTTCAGCCTTGGATCTCTCATGATATCCGTTCCTCTGATTGTAGGAATCTTGTTGACATGCCTCTCTGCCGACATGGTTATTCCAGAAGTTTGGATCACCGATAAACCAGCCTCCTTCTGCAGTTGTCCAGCTCCAGCCAAAATGACCGCCTCTTGTCTGGCAAAAAGCAGTCACGCAGAAAATCAGACATTTGCATGACAGAACAAACAATGGTACTGGGTTTAAAAAGTTAATAACACACCAAACAAGCCATTAGAGTAAAATGAGAGAACGAGACATGCAAGAAAAAAAACATTTTCAAAGTCAAAGAACTATAAGCTTACACCTAACTTTTTGAAAGACATTGTCCGAAGAATTGTTCGTCGAGCAAGGCTAATAAAACAAGTAGAACTTTGCATATCTGACTGTGACTGCGAACAGTCTTTCCGATTTAACGGACTTTTCAGCTGACATCAGCCTGGAAGGAATCACATGCAACGCACGCGGAGTTTAGAAATCGAAAAAAGATATTTTGAGGATTTTGCGAAGAACTCAAGCTTTTGGTCTTTAGGACCTTTAGGGGGGAGGGGGTGGGGTGGAAGTTTAAAAAAATAGGCGGCCTTTATTTTCTGTTCAAAAAGAAGGACGAAAATGTTTCGGCCCTTCACAATCATTAAAAATATAAAACAGTCAAATATTTCAGTTAGTGTAAAGGCCATGTCACACGAGGCAATTTTCTTGCAACTTGCAACGCAAACGATGACGACTGAAAAACATTGCAAGTATTATGCAACGCGCCCGCCATCTTGAAATCTCCCGCGAGCGAAGGACGCGCTCTGATTGGCTCATTTTAACAAAATTGTGTTGCAAGTGTCACACGCAGCAACACTTTCTTGCAACTCGCAAAGCAACATTTTTGTTGCATTGCAGTTGTCGAAAATGGGGTGTTGCACGTGAAATTTTTTTGGCAGCTGGCAATGCAACGTTTGTTGCGTTGCAAGTTGCAAGGAAAATTGTCTTGTGTAACATGGCCTTAAGTTATGAGAATTTGGTAATCCATCAAATATTTAAACGGAGAAATTAGATACTGGTCACTCTGGTTATAAACACGATGAACCTTTTTTCAGTTTTCTTCGTGTAATACAGACACTCAGGTTGGTTGCTATGATCTATGATCAAATTAAAGAAAATAATTCATGTCTCGAAATCAATTTCGCTTGGAATGATATGCGAATAGTTGCATCATCAGTGACAAAACGTTCCGCGCCCGAAATCACACAGAAAATACAGAAATAAGGCTGGTTTCCATGAGTTCTGCAACGAAATATTGAAAAAGAAAAAGCCGTACACTACAGATTCATTCTGGCATACCTTGTTGTCTTTGTCTCTCCTTGTCCTAAACCCATATCGTTGTAATAAATTAAGAGAAATGTTGCACGTATGTCCCAGCCGGTTGTTGCTTTTGTCTGTAGCGTTTGTTGTTGCAGTTGTTACCTTTATACCAGAGCTACCTGTTGTGTTTATAAAACAATCTCGTAATTTAGGTCCGACGCCTTGACATGGTTTGTCAACAAAATTTTCCAGCCAACCAGTAAAAATTCAAGTTGTATTGTTTTGCTTTCGATATGTTTCCTAATATTTAAACGACGTCTTCTGCTAATTTTAAACCAGTCTAGTCTGGGATGGATGCCTGCGCATATTGTGCAATCAAATCGTCGTCGGTCTCGTGGCAATCACACTGATTTTTACTTCAGGATGAAAATGAACTGTAAATGCAGTAAGAAATAAAAATTGCTTAGTGCATTAGAATGGTTGTTTATGTGAAAGAATTTTGAAATGTGACTAGCGGGCTAATTACTACCCTGCGCCCAGATGATTTCTTTCTTGTCTTTCTCAATCAAATTAGCCACGTGCAAAATTTCGTCCAGACAGAGTATGACAGAGTACTCGAAGGATATAGAACACGTCTGCGTGCAGGTAAGAGTTTTGGAGCAGAGTCAGGGTTGACCGGACTCTTGAGGCGAACATCAGAGTTATTTTTCCCCCAATCGTTCGGACTTGGCCAGTCGAGGGAACAAGTGTCGGTTTTGGGAAATCTTCGTGGAAGCACTCGAAGAGTTTCCGAATCGTTTTATCCAATCAGAAAATAGCGGGAGGGATCCGAAAACAAACGGACCAGCAAATACGTCATATCGCTTAGCAACTTCGGGGAGGAACACCGTGGGCTCAGTTTCGTCTCGGAGGCGGGATTTCGTCATAAGCTGGTACTTGTCCCCCCGTCCCCCCCCCCCCCCCCCCCCCCCTCGCCCCTGTTCCTGGGTATCTGAAGTTCAACCGTTTATACAGTTTGTACCTTCACCTCAAGCCGCGGGTCGAGGCTCGCATATCAGTCCGCTAAATAAATATCGGAAAATTAAAAGATGAAAAACACACGGGACAAAAAGCAACATACACTAGGAAGAACTGACAGTGAAGGACATGTTCAAGTTGGAGGATGGCTCAATTGAAAATCTATTTCCACTTTTTCTTTTCAGTTATTACCTTACCTGAATATATTTTTTTAATTGAAGTTAGATTTAAAAAAATCACGGTTCTAAAACAGGGTTTCCTCTCTCACAGACAAGAAATAGTTCAAAGCAGAAGCCTATCACCTAGGTAATAAGCTTCTGTTCCCATGGTCTCTCTATCTCTCTTCTTCCAAGAGGCGGTCGTTCCTAGCAATTAGCCTAGTTTTGTAATTATCTTCAAAAATCACCGAAAACACACACAGACATACGTACGCGAGCACTACTTCTTAAAACGATCAAATATAAATAAAATAAAACAGTGACTACAGTTGCACATTTCGGAGTATTGATCTTCGCCCACCCTCTCCAGTCTCCACCCCAAGAAAAAGAATTAAGACTCGAGCCGGTGACGCACTTTTTACTCGATTAGTAAATAATATTATTAAATTATGATAACTTAATTGGCGTTTTCATCTTAAAAACACGACTTGACAACAGGGAAAAAGTAAACATCAACTTTAATAACAAAATCACAATGAATACTTCCAGTTATTATTAAACTGGTTAAATGTATCAGCCTTCATAGAACGTTCAGAAAGATTTATTTCCATACAAAACAAAGACGTTTTGAAAACTTTTAGGTGAAACTGCCATGCCAGCCCTTGTCTCGCTTCTTCTTCTTTTGCTTTGGTCTCCAAATTGGTTTCTTAGGAGCAGGCGGCAAATTTGCAGCAGCTTTCCTGTCTTTATACGCTTGCCTGCAAGAAACAAAACCAGTAAAACAAGTTAGATTTTATAATGTGGTCTATTAAGCACAGTAAAATACTAACTGGGGTAAAAGCTAATTACTCTTAGTCCTCTTGTACTATTTCGTAAACCCTATCGCATGCCAAAAAGGCAAATCGGGAGACTCTAGCTCTTGTCCTGTATAAGACTGTAGTTCTACAAGTCGAAATATTGGCTATTAAATCTGCCTTATCTATTCGCGTAGCACTAGTCTTGTATTTCAAGTTGTTTTATTTGAATTATATAAAGGAGTTTCCCCAGCTCCTTTTATGAAAATTGAATTCATAATTGCTTCAAATAACTTGCGATTAAACTGAAGAGGACAGGAACAGACAGTTTAATTATTTTTCACTCATTTTTTTCACTCGAGGTCCTTCTTTTTTCATCCTTTTCGCCCTCCTCCCGTTACGTCTTTCCTCTCTCCTCCGTAATTTATAAGAAGATAGTTACAGACCCGGGATTACACGTCACGATACACGAATATCGATAGCAAGTATAGAGCTTTTCTGATGCTTTTGGCGGGAAGAAGAGAGACACTGGGAACGAGGTTGAGTATGGGTAAGAGACGGTCTATAAAGAGACTAAGAACATTGAGTGAGTGGGTGCTATTTCGTTACAAAACTCACCATTTTCGTCGAATGAAGTTCACAGTGCATGAAACCAACAGGTAAACGGCGAGGAGAATAAAATTCACAGCAAAAATAGCGGACATTGTGTAGAAGACATCTTGCCAGGTCGAGGTAACAATGCGAGCTTGAACATGTTTCACGTGCCCTGTTAATTAGGAGAAAATAAAATAAATTTAAAAATGAGAAGCTACCGGTAATGCAGATAAGTGACTCGCGAAAATGAGATATTGTACTGAATAGGGACATACATGGCGAGTTCTGTAAAATGAAGACATTAGACACATTAAGATCGAAGTTTACTTCAGACCGCAAACCGCAGGTTGAAGTTAGCCGTTTGCCGTTTGCGGTATGCCTTTATGGTCAATTAAGCTGTTCTTTTAGGCTAAGAACGGCGCCAAGTTTGTTTTTCATTCCACTCGTGTCACCTGAATCACATGGCAAAATCCGTTACGAAAATTACTACGGAGCCCCAAAGACCAGAAATTCTAGTTTTGGAGATGATAAAGAAACATCTTTTAGGCTTTGAACGTGACATTTCAATGATTAAGCAGCAGAAAATCTCTGCGGGAAATGGCGTACCTCTAGAGGCGGATCTTGCCGTTGAAACGTGGACCGCAGACGGCTGACGCGACGGCAAGAGCAAGGTCACGTGACATCTTGAGGTTAGCGGTTGAGAAAAAACTTCGATCTTAATGTGTCTATTGTTAAAAATACGTCTTCTTTTTACGGAACTATATCTTCTATCAGACAAACGTTTCCGTCCATGTTGAAATTTGATTCAAAGAAACCGATACATAGTGAGCTAATGATGTAACCGATTCATCTTTTATTGACTCTTTTATTACAGTGTACGTAAATATATAAAGATGTTATTCAGCGGAAGGTAATTGTGTAATACGGCTTGGTATTTTTACGAGTCAGTTTCAGCTTCGCTGCAAACCACACGTACGCATTGCGGGCCTATTTTTATCATCTTCACTTACTGTCCAGATATCCAGCATAAAACTTGGTAACGACATCAGTTACGTAGTTGAACGTAGGGGAAATCAGTTTTCCAATCCATTTAATTCCATCCCAGAAGCACTCGGCCAGCCATGTAACTCGCGGGGTAATTCTATACCAGGTACACTCGGCCAACCATTTAAGCCTTTCCCAGGTCCACTCGGCGAACGATGTAAGCCTTTCCCAGGTCCACTCGGCGAACGATGTAAGCCTTTCCCAGGTCCACTCGGCCAACCATGTAAGCCTTTCCCAGGTCCACTCGGCGAACGATGTAACTTCTTCTTTGGTCCACCCGGCCAACCATGTCACTTGATCACAGATCGACTCTGCCAAATATGTCCCTTCATTCCAGGTCCACTCGGCAAACCACTGAAGTCCATTCCACACCCTACCAGCCATTGCCATTGTAATGTCACAACATGTTTCCCAAGTCCGTGTCGTCATTCTCACTGTATAGTCCCAGCACCGTGTCGTCAATCCAGGGAGTGTGGGTTTCAATTCGTAGGCGGGACATGTGGCATTTCGGGGATACTCAGGATATTCAGTTCTGAACTTGTGAATCTGACAATAAACGAGAGAAGAGATGGTAGATGAGAGACAAAATCTTTCTTACGACTTAGGCAAGTAACTACCAACTAGCCATGATCCGGTAATGTTCAATGGTGGACATTTGGTCACGTGTCTCCCAGAAAAATAATGAGCGCTGTTGCGTGCTCTAGCTGGCGTCCCAGTCACGCCTGACCGCTCACCTTTGGGAAACGCGGGCACTGGATACGAGATTGGTGCGAAATTAAAACCTTACTTAGCTAGGAATTAAAAAGCAAATGTTGCAATGCTAAATACCTTTCCTTGTTTTATTGTACTATTGCCATTGGGTGTGATTTTAACATCTGTCAAGCCTTTGGTGTAAGTGAAAAACACAATCTCATTTCCAGTTTAATGGACTTGATTTGGATCTCAATCTCATAATCCTTGCCGTCAATCCAGCTCCCGGTAATCGCCGTATGCTGGTTGAAATCTTGGAAGAAAAAATCTTCCATCTTGACCATGTTGACGGCTGGTGTTTCTGCAAAAATAATTTTATAACAGGTCATGTAATGCACTCGGGTTTAAAATGCTTCCTTACTTAATAGGTCTCTAAAATTAACAACTCAACAGAACAAAGTATAATAATTATTTAACAACTTCTTGTCGTTTTAAGTGTGAGCAGTGATCAAGAAAACTAAATTTCCAGGAAAAAGCTATGGATTGTGAAGGGCAACAACTAAAAGTAACCGTTGAAGCGCGCGCTTAAAAAGAAACAGAAAAAAAACGCACGCGCGTGACACCCGTGGAGATTCCCATGGCAACCGAAGCTTGTTGGTTTTTTCCGAAAACTGAAACAAAGTTTGGAAAATACGGTATGCCATCGGTAAAGAAATACTTGTTCTTAGAGGCTGGTGTTCAATCTTTTAACTTCAAGCGAACGAAACCACATAATTTTTTGACAAAAGGAAAATGTTTGATGAGAATCAGGACAAAAAACTGTTTTAGACTCGGATCAAAAGTTTAGAGTGCGAAAAAAAAGTCGGAAAATGTCTTGAAAACACGAAAAAAACCTCTTACCTTCTCGTTTAGCAGTTTGAGTAGTATCCGAAAACAGCAGGGTACCCGAAAAAAAATGAAAGCGCAATAAGCGAAATCACCAACTTCTTCATGCTTATAACAAAGCCTTTTTCTTCTCACGAAAAACGCACAACTTGTTCGTTCCGCGAAAAAGAGCAAAGTGAAAGTTGACGTCACAATAAGTATTTATGACGCAGCGCGCGCGCGATAAGTCAAGAAGACTCGTTCCCAGGCTGCTCCTTTCTAAAACCAAGTTAATTCAGTCTTGGAGTCTTAGCTTTCTGAAACGTTTTGATTTTGCCAGAAGAACAAAGCAATGTTCCAGAAGAAGTTGAACGCATCCTCTTTATATGTCCCTTTGCAGTACCTTTTTATTGCACAATTTTTACGTACACAGATATATACATATATACTACGCTGAAACCGTGATCCCAAAATAAATAACACTCCTAACAGTTTCCTAAGGCCTCCTAAGTAAGGTATATGCGCCTATTTCCTAAGACACCCACCACTCCGAAATATTATTGCGGCTTGTAATTGTGTTAAAATTACACATGTTAGGATTTATATAAACGGGCACAAGAGAGGAAGAGAAAATAAAAAACGTTTACCAGGAAAAGTTCTCGCAGTGCTGCTCACCAGTTTAGTCAAATTGTCAAATAAAATTGACTTTCCTGTTTTCCTGGATACTCACCGCTTGAAACAAAAGGCTGCTTGACTGAGTACAGGAACTAAACTCTCGAACACTCTCTACTGATACTTCAATAAAGTAGCAAAAAGAATCGAGAGACACAAATAAATCTGATTGGCTGCACTGCCATCTACTATCGATTGCCCAAGGCTCTTTGGAGCGCGCGTAGTTTTTCGGGCATTACGGCCAAAAACCGTCAATAAATCAGCTTTATCGTTTCTCTACGTTTAAAAGATCAGCTCTGGTGGAAAAACGGCATTACGACAATATAATTCTATTGTCGTAATGCCGTTTTTCCACCACGCCCTTTCAATTAGACTGCTCGCTCTCGGACCTCTCGGTTTCTATCGACTTTGATAGTGGACTCGGGGCTTCGCCCCTCTATCAGCCATTAGCATAACCCAGCGACTGACTATTGGCAAACTCGCAATCTGATTGGCTACACAGGCACCTACATCGATCGATAGACGGCTCTTGGAGCACGCGCACAGTTTTCGTGCATATTTACAGCCAAAAAATATTTAAACAAAACCGGCAATAAATCAGTTTTATCGGTATTCTATATTTAATAGATCAGCCACTGGGTTATGCTAAAACAATCAGACGGCTCGCTCTCGGTTTCTATCGACTTCGCCCCTCACCAACTATCAGCCGATAGAAACCTCGAGCTTGCCGTCTAATTGTTAAATATACCCCTGTCGTCTGATTTTATCCAGGAAAGCAAAAAAAAACAAATAACACTGTGACATGATTAAAAAAGTTAAAAAAAAAAACAGTTAGACCTTAAAATGTGACTTTATTTCTTTTTACTACAATAAAGCGTGTTGTAGAAATTAATCAGAGGGTTATAAAATAAATAAACCCCTTTCTGGCTTGCAGCTATATCAGAAGATAATGCCTGGGGCTGAAAGATTGTCTGAAAAAGGAACAGTTGGCAGGGAAGCGAGGCTTTGAGGGCAACTGTGAAATTATGAAATGTTCCACCATGATGTGTTTTGTCCAATGAGAGCACGCCCGGGGGGGGGGGGGGGGGGGGGGGACTCCCATATAAAAGGTGTCGGTGGTGATCATCGGAAATTTTGAAAAAACCCCCTAAAAGGTACCAAAATCTCGTTTTGGGGGCGTGGGTCCAATTCATTTTCACACCTAAGAAGTACCAATTCTAAGACAAAACTAGTTCTTGTCATAACTTTTCCCCGCTTATGCCCTAAAAGGTACCGGAATAACTCTTACTGAAATTTAACCCCTAAAAGGTATGACGATCACCCCGCCACTTTTATATCGAAGTACCCCCCCCCCCGGGAGCATGCGCGTCCCCCAGTTTTAGCTGCATCACATGACGTGTTTAGCAAGAATAATTTATATCTTGACAGTCAGTTATGAATAGCGTAGCATGGAATCGTGATGTTTGCATACAACACTCAGACATCCTGGATTTGTCAGTGGACTTTCCTTTCCCAGGGCACAAATTTCATAAGCTTGTTGCATTTGGAAGGCGCATCTCTTGACATGCATCCTACCAACTGCTGTGCCAAGACCAGGACATAGCACACTGGTTATTTGATCCTCAGAGTTTTCCACTGCTTGGTTGTGTTCTTTTACTGCAAATTAACAAAAAGTGAAGACAATTATGGCAGTTGATGGCAAGTTACCGTAAATCCTCAAAATAAGTGCCTCCCCTCGAATAAGCGCCCCTATAGAATCATAATATAAACCCATCCCTCTCCTTAAATGCAGTCAAAACTAGTTGACATTTACTATTGAGGGCGTGGGGGCATGGGGCATGGGGGCATGGGGGCATGGGGGCATCGGGGCATGGGGGCATCGGGGGCAGGGGCAGGGCATCGGGGCATGGGGGTCTGAACATCCCACTTCCCGTACCTTGTACTCCCGGTTCCCACCTCTATGATTTTTCTACCCAATGTTGCAAACTTTTTTCCTATTTCTCCCGTTTCCCGCCACCTTGGGAATCCCGCTTCCCGTCCTCTCTTCTCCCACCTCCCGTAGACTTCCCTCCCCCGGGTTCCCACCCCGGGTTCCCACCCCTGTCCCTCCTACTATTGATGTGGGTTGGGTAGTGGCCTAATGGTTAACGTGTCAGACTCTGGATCGAGTGGTCTGGGTTCGAGCCCTGGCCAGGGTCACTGTGTTGTGCTCTTGTACATACAAGACACTTAAATTAAATCCTACAGTGCCTCTCCCCACCCAGGAGTATAAATGGGTATCGGTGCCGAATGTTTCATTTCTTACAATGTGTTGTTCCAAAAAATATCCATACCCTACCAAGGAAGGTTTTTTGGTTTGAACCTCCGACCCTCTGGAAATTCCAGTTTATAAGCTTCATACTTCCCTTAGTTTTAAATATTTTGGCTTTTGAGACTCCCCTCCCCCTTGGAATTTCCAATGACCTTTCTTCGGGTGGGTATGGATATTTTCTGGAACTGCATAATGTGTCTTTCAGTCACCTCTTCCATTTAAAAGGGATTCAACTACAGGTGTACAGAGAAATAGATACCCTGTGGTCAAAAATGGTTTCCCTGTGGTCACTCTAACAAAGACAATAAATACTAACCAGCCTTATTATTGCCCTGAATGCCAGATAAGCATTGACGGTATGTCGAACATCCATTGGTATCCTCATGGTTGGTGCACTGATAAGGTATTTGATTAATTTTCCTTCGTTAAACTTTGGATCTTCAAACTTTTGCCACTGTCGTCGTGCGGAGAGTGTCTTGATGATCACAGCTTGACCCACTGGCAGTTCACCATTGTGATCTACTTGCAACAATGCTTGAAGTCTGTGTTGCATTGCCAACCAAAGTGCCGACAATAAACCTGTAGTTTCAATGACAGCAGAAGGTGTTATGGGAATGCTACAGGTTAACCTATTTACCCAAGGGGGACTCCCGTATAAAAGTGACAGGGGTGATCTTCGGAAATTTGAAAGGTACCAAAATCTTGTTTTGTGTGTGTGGCTAGAATTCATTTTTACCCTAAGAGGTACCAATTTATTCTAAGACAAAATGAAGTTCTTGTCATTTTTTCCCGGCTTAACTATTCATCCCAGACGTCCGTGGACAAGGTTTTTTTTTTTCATCCTGCTTCACGCACCGTTGGTTTCAATCTATGGTTTCAAAAAACCGCATCACTTGATGCTATTTTTGTGGCCACACAACCGCTAAAAGTCAAAATTCCAACAAATTTCACTCTTAAATGCCAGGGCTCAAACTTGGCCATCTTGCTAACTTCATTACTATGCTCTTTCCATATTTCTGCTACTCTTTTATAAGTCATAAGCCCATAAATAAATAAATAAAAATAGTGAAAAATAGGTCACATGGCCCCTATACCATGCGGCACTAAATTTTTGCGATTTTTCAGGAGCCCCCAAAAAGTTCAGGACTGCAAAAAAATATTCCTCACAAATTCTTCCACAAAAATTTACTCCACTTTTGAAATTATAAATATTTAGACATTGTCCAAAATTAATATTCATCAACAGCATGATGCGGCATTGTTATGGTTGCTTACACTATGTAATTTCAATATTATTGCTTGCGACTTGCTAAAATTGCAAATTAAAATTAATTCCTGCATAAAAAAAGACTCCGCTAATAGGAAAAATTAGATCCCACAAAAACACAAAACATTGCCAAATTATCCTCAAAATTAAACTTCCGCAAACATTTAGTGCCACACAGGAGCTGCATATGGTCCATTTGCAAGCCCAGATCAGGACAGTGATGTCTTCTCCTACCATATCAATACCTCCATCCATGAAACCAAAACTATTTGCTGGGACACAATTGCATCAGCTGAAGGGGCCCTTCAAAGATGTCACCATGGGATATCTGCCAACAAAAAATTAGTCAAAAGTGTCACAACCCAAGTGGGGAGGGTACTCAGGTATAATAGTGATGGGGAGCCGTAAATGAAGCCAAATTATTAGACCCCCAAAAAGTCCTGTTAGGCTAAAACTAACCTAAAAAAGTCCTACTAATCACAGCTGACCAGTGCCTGGTGAAGACTAGCAGCAGTAAAATCATTTGATACATATTTGCGATCTACATCTACTATACTAATGACTATACCATGAGACAAACACTCAAGGAACTACTGACGATCTACAACGATGCGGCAAAACATGAACTTAAAGGAGAACGGAAGGTGAAAAAACAAGTTTTGTAACCACTTTTTAAATAAGTAAATGATGTATCTTAACTAAAATTTGTAATATTCGTCCCTATAATCCATTGGTAAACTTGTTATGGACTGTAAAAAGCTCGCAACAATGACACGATGTACGTCCGCCATTTTGTCCGCCATTTTGAAGGCATGGGCGCTAAGCATGACGTCATTGCGCCCACTCGTAAATGAGTCAAATCTCAATATAAATACTCATATTAAACTCATCGAGAAATCTGTGGAAATCAGTTGCAAAAAACAGAGGGACTGCTCTAATTACGCAGTACGTAATCTATATTATCCAGCATTAAAGGATAAAAAAACGATCATAAATGTTTCCGTCGTGGTACCTACATATATTATTTACAGTCCCACGGCGCTCTTATTCGAGTCCGCGCCTGACCTAAGCCAAAGAACAATTGCGCGTCTCCAACACTTCTGTTTGCAAACAGATCATTCGAAACTAGGATGCTGAGTTATACAGCGAAGAGGGAATCCTCCTCCTCCAGATCTGAGCCAAATAATGAAAACATAGCATTGCAAAATTCGTAACCGAGTGCAAGTGATGTCAGGGTTTTATACAGACACGTAACAACAACAACAGAGCAACACAAAATAAAATCAAACACGACAAATGAATCGTTTCTAAATCAGTATGTTTATTATCCTTTTAATTAACAATATTCACCTGCTATTTTGTCATAGCTTCGTCGATCTCCTAGCAGTACACACACTCTCTTTCTTGCTGAGTTTTCCAGTTTTCGATTCCCAATGTTTACAAGTACACCATGTGGTGTTTCCTCCTCGTGCGATCTCGTCCTGGCTTTCAGCTGCTTCAGTATGCTCTCCGTCGGAATCCGAGAGATCTCACATGGGCTCGAACGAATACGGTTCAAACTCAGCCGTATTTATGGATGTATAAGCGAACAGTATCTAATAAATAATTATCAGAAATGACTGCAAATCCAAGAACGTGCAAGCGATCGATCGAGCAAAGAGCGCATTGACGTCACAACATGGCGACCGTGAATCCTTATTTGGAAGTAACCGGAAGAGAAAGCACACAAATGGCGGACGTTTCAATTCCGGCGAATGCTGTTAGATTTCGGTCGTATTTGCACTGAAATATGTATTTTTTTCGCTCGTTTCTTCGAAATTATAGTTTTTATAGTTATTTCTACAATTGTAGTTATTACGAAAATTATATTCTGTAGCCTTCCGTTCTCCTTTAAAATGGAAAAGGAAGACAATTACAATGACAAGCATAACCATCCGTTCCATTATTTAGAGGAGGACATTCCATTTTTAAAGAAGCCAACAAGAAATTAAAGAGGTAGGAAAGATTTTTCAAAGAATTCTGACAAAACAACAGGGCTGTAGGAATCTGACTCATCCATAGGGGGGGAGGGGGGGATTAAAAATGGAACATCCCAGGTGACAGCAGCATTTGCGTACACTACAAAGAATGACAGTGACATTGGTCCTCAGAAGCATGCGACAAACGTCACAGATACCCCCTTGGATCTGGAAGGCTTCATTATAATTTAAGAAAATTATTGAAAATGGTACATGTGTTTACACTTTACACACCCTGATGCAAACACAAGAGAAAGTTTGGGAGAATTCAAAAAAGGCATGTAAACCCTAATGAATTTTCCCAAACTTCCCCCCTCCCCCCAAAAAAACAATCCCAAGGTAAAATATAATCAATCACTTCCTTGTTGTTGTCTATATGAACTTTGCATCTAGTTTTCCACACACCTTGACAGTACTGCTGTAAGGAGCAAACTCTTCTTGCCAAGCTTTAATCATTCCTGGGTTGATGTCCCTGAGATGAAAAATTACTTCAGAAGTTTCCATGTTGTCAAATATATATGTCTGTCAATGTCTGTATATGACTTCCTTTGGGTAAGCGAGCCTGTAATCCAGCGGCATCTACCATTGGTTGAGACTTACATGAAGTAGTAAGTGAATTATCGCAAAATGGCGAGCTCCGTTGTCGCTGTGAGGTATTCCAGTCTCAACATCTCGAGATATTTGGTATGGTTTCTGAACAATTTCCACAGTTAATTAATTATCTGGATTATATCGTATCTAATTTTTCGGTTTATGGTCCGTACCTTTGTTTCCTAGAGTGGCAATGCATCCAGAAAATACCTCACCACAGCCGCATCGGGTTTACACGTGAGTAACTTTTGCTGGTGTTAAAAATTTTAAGGCATCTTCTTGTACAGTATAAACTAATTATCAATATTTTAAATATAGAAATATACTCTTCTCTTATTCTTCTACATTCCTTCATTCCTTTGGTTATAAATCCGCAAGTAAAAGATTAATTTGTTGATGTCGAAAGAAATTGGGACATATAAGCAGTGGCGGATCTAGGGGAGGGGCCGGGTAGCCCGCCCCCCCCCCCGGATCCGCCCACTGATAAGCTTATGTATTTTGCATCGTCATTCAGGAGGGCAGGCAAGCGTTTCTTCTCTGGATCGTTCTAAATTTGTTGATGATTGTTAAAATTACATGTCCTTTTCGGATCTATGGTTATTTAGTCAGATTATGTATACGTCTGCGATAAATTTTGGGAAAAACAAGGGGCTTTTGATTTCTGAAACAAGAAGCTACAGGTGGGTGTGAGGGAGGTGTGTCAAGAAACAGGAATGTTTGGGGGGGGGGGGATACTCCAGATTTAAAATGATGGGGAGGTGCGAAGGATTTTTTGCGGGTTTGAAATTCACAATTTGGGAATTTGGGGGGGGGGGGGGGGGGGGTAAGAAAAATTTTGGGTAGTTGTTTTAAAGATGATGTACAGTCCGTACTGTGCAATCTCTGCCTGCTATGTTTATGAGTCGCATACGAAGGAATGTAAATACTAGCGAAAATAGAAATTGTTGTACAAACTTACATTTTTCTTCATTGTTAACGCCAGATATCCTTGCCAAACAATAATAACGAGTAGAAGAACCTCGGCGTTATCCCAAATTAACAACAAATTTGCTCTCACGTGCACAAATAACGATGTGACAACTCTGGCAGTAAATGGGACTATGGACACTAGGTGCTCCCTAGGATAACAACAAGCGTGGGTGGTAGCGACACACCCTGGGAGGCGTGATTTGGTGGTTAGCGAACAGCACTCTGCAAACTAAGTGGGGAGGTTAGCGGACACAAACCCCAAAGCACAAACTTGGACGGTTGGCGGACACACCCAGAGATAATGAATGGGGACAGAAACCCTTGGGCGGTTAGCGGACACACCCAGTGAATGAATTGGGGTGGTTAGCGAACTCACCAGGAGAACAAAGCCCCCCGACCCAGCTAGGTAGCTAATGATATGGTGGGATAAGAACCCACCCAACCTGCCACGGGCGATAGCTAAATGGAAGGTGTGCACCCACACTAATCAATAAGGGTTGGTTTACACTCAGTGCTCGAAATTAGCGGTCGTCCGGTCGTCCGAGACGACTAAAAAGTGTTTCGGGCAACCATTTTTCAGTAAAACTAAAGGCCCGGTCGTCCGAGAAAAAACCGCCGGACAACCCAGGTGCTGAATCGATCGAAGTACTTACGTTACGTTTCTGTGATGTCCAACAGAATAAGGAAAAGAAGTTATCAATTTGACACTGGAAAATAGCTCTAAATATAGGGGTAATCTTCAGGTAATAAATGGAAGCAACCAAGGTTGTTAAAATCAACTGAATCAAAGTTTATACACGCAAGTAGCTCACGCAAGTGGCATTCACAGTTTCTGGGTTCAAATCGCCCTATAATGCATTGCAAGCTTAGTGAAAATATTGAGTACATCATGTATGGTGATGGGTTGTGTCTCTGGTTACTTGCGATCGTGTTTGGCTCACGTTAGCTACAAAGTTAGTGGCTAGAAAGTCTTAATATGTAATTTGTTTGTTTTAAAGCTTGTTTTGCAAAAATATTTTGTTTTGATTTTTTTTTGCAACCGTAATGATTTTAAACACTTTTTTAAGGCTTCTATGGCAACTAAAAATTTGCATTTGGCGACTAATAATTTCGAGCCCTGGACTTAGACATGTTATAAGTGTTGAACCTTGACACTGAATAAAGTAAACAAGTAGTTACATTAACTTTGTGTGAAACATTGTGAATTTATTATTTGAATTAATGCACTTCAGAGAATTGTGAAAATTGAGTCAAAACTCATAATTAGGCAATAGGTCAGATAATATTTTAAGGACAACCAAGCAGTCATCAGGGCAACCAAAGTCAGGGGTTTGGTTGTCCGGCATTTGGCATAAGGACAACTTGGATTTTTTTTTAATTTCGAGCACTGTTTACACTAGCGATAAAATCGGAAGTGTAAGGAGCATTATGACCCAGTGAAAATAAAAAATTGGAGTCGTAAGCTCACACTGAATCAGAAGGATCAGAAGAGTTTCTTTTAAATCCGATTCTGATTCAGCTTACGATCTAGTGAAAACAAGGTGAACGGAATGGCAAGCATAAGCAAAAAGAATAAGTCAATCAAAATTCTTGCATTGCCAGCAAGCTCTCTTCCATCATCTTGAATATTTATGAATGAAAGCGAGGCGTCTGTTTCCATCATGTCGAGTTTCGCTATTTCATAACTGTAAACTCCAGATAGTTTACGGTTTATTGAAAATTACAATGGCCACGAGATACACACTCGAGCGAGCGAGCAGTTCTAAAACATAAAGCAGACAAATACACAATGAACAATGAAAACGAAGCTAGCAAAAAATAAACAATAATATTACAATAAACGATAAACAAGAACAAAGCAACCTCGATAGTGAGGCCAACGTAGCAAAAGGAAGCACAATTTTGCTTCAGAACATAAATAAACACATTGATATGAAACCTCGTGGAAACTCAATCCGATCAATCACGTGACAACCAAATAAGGGAACTATTCCCAGTAACGTGCATTCTAAAGGAAACTTGATCCTACAATAACTTTCTGTGATTTCAACTTGATCTACGTCTAACTCTGCTTCTGTCGCTTCCATCACTAATGTAAACCAGTCTTTCTGGGTTGAATCTCAGATGCCTCTCAAGTGGGTGACCATAATTATGCAAAGAAAGACTTCTAAGAAATTTCAAATTTGAATCTACAATGTATTTTCTTGTACCATTTTCACAGGAAGTTGTGATTGTCAGTGCAGTGAGAACACCAGTAGGATCATTTAGAAGTTCACTGTGTAAGATAACTGCTCCAAGGTTAGGAACTATTGCTATCAAGTCTGCAGTGGATAAAGCAGGTATTGTACTGGTTATCTGACTGATCTCTCCCATATTAACATAACTTACTGACCAGGTAAACACGCAATCTGATTGGCTACAAAGGGACTGTCTAAATTATCGGTAGATGGCAGTTTGTCAGAGCGCGCACAATTTAGCAAGCATCGTTGCACAAACGTATCAGTCTTGATGAAATAAAAATAACTTTTTTGTTTGATAGATTGGTCAGTGGGTTATGCTAAAACAATAATTTAGATGGCTCACTTTCGGTGTCTATCAGCTGATAGAAACCTTGAGCTTGCATGGCTGGCATCAGAGCAATATGCGAGATGGGGGTGATCATTGGAAATTTTGAAAGTAAAACCGGAAACTCGTTTTGTGGGTGTGGCTCAAATTCATTTTTACCCCTATTTAAGAAGTACTAATTCTAACAAACAAAACTATAAAAAAAAACTTCTTTCCACAAAACTATAGTTCTTGTCATAGTATATTATGTACAGGGATACATGTAACTCTAACAGTAGTCATTTTACTAAATACCCTGAGCGGTACCAAACCATGAATTTTAACCCCTAAAAGGTACGACAATCCAAAAAATCTGATCATGCTGTTACTTGACTCTGGTTTCCATAGCCTGATTCTCAGACAGTCCGAGCAAGCAACCCTTGTACTGTCTGAGAATCAGGCTATGGTTTCCATAACAGCCAGGAGTAAGTATTGCTACTCCCCTCGATGGGATGCTTAGAGAGATGGTAATATAGTCGTCAAACCAAAACGATCTGACTAGAAATGGCTTAAAATTAAACAGTGTGTTTACCACACCACTAGCAGGGCTCGATCTTAACTTTTTTAGTCCACTCAATTCACTCAAGAGTTTCAAAAGGCCTACTAAGGTGATGTATTTAATATCTTATGTAATACTATTAAATAATTCAGGTATCAAACCAGAGGATGTGCAGGAAGTTTATATGGGAAATGTGTGCACCGCTGGTGAAGGTCAAGCTCCCACAAGACAAGCAACTCTTGGAGCAGGTAGAATCTCTAGCTTGACATGTTTGCAGTGGTGGATCTAGGAGAGGGGCTTGGCGGACCCGGATGGGTGAAAATACCCAAAGGCCCAAAGGGGCGGAACTTTTTCGGGTCCCCACCTTAATTGAAGGCCAGCTGGAAAATGTTTTGGGCCCCCGGCCACTTTATAAACAGGTCTGGATCCGCCACTGGTTTGGGATGCAAAATGAAGTCAAGTTCATTAATAACTGACAAACAATCAGCAGTGAACTGCTTTCTTTACAATTTTAAATTCAGTCATCAGTACATACGACTGTACTGTCAATAGGCTCAAAATTGCAGTTAGGGGTCATATGATCTGTTTTTTGTTATGAATTGTTTAAAAATTATATTGTGGGCTATTACAAGTTTAAAGAATACCAGAAATACAAATCCTCCAATTTTTTCAAAGATTCAAACTACCATGTAAAATTTATTTCCTAAATGCTACAAGCTAGGGACCTCAAACTTGACCATCTTGCTAATTTCATACTTTTTACATTTCTGGTATTCTTTATGTCATAGCCCATAATTCTTTTTAAAAATGAAAAACCCCATGCAGTATACCTTTACGTTCCTTTTTTTTTCTTCCAAGACACAAAATCCCTTCTGATAATAAGCCCCCTATCCCCCCCCCCCCCCCGAAAATAAGCCCACCAAAAAAGCCTTTTAGACAAATGTAAGCCCAGGGTGTATTATTAAGATTTTATGGTATACCTTGAGGAAGTTATGGCAAAAAAATGTGATGGATGCGGCCAGAATCTCAATAATTATTAAAATCTAGGGCATCATTTGTTTTCATCATTCTCTCCAGGTTTACCAATATCAACTCCTTGTACCACAATAAACAAGGTGTGTGCATCTGGTATGAAGTCCATCATGATGGCGGCACAAAGTCTTGCTTGTGGTAGTCAGGTATGTGTTTTAATTTGGGGGAGGGGTAACCTTAAAAATCTATTCAAAGCAATAATTATCCCAGGGGGGACTCCCATACATTTTATAAAAGTGACGGGGGTGATCATCAGAAATTTTGAAAGGAACTCCTAAATGGTACCAAAATCCCGCTTTGTGGGTGTGGCTCAAATTCATTTTCACCCTTAACTCAGTCTAAAAAAGACCTGTTAAGTACAGTTGAAGCTCTCTGTGTGGACACACTTGTAAGCAGACAGCTGCTTATGGCCACCTTGACAAAACCCTGTTTGAACTCTAGCTCATACAAACTCTGTATTTACACATTCCCATAAGCAGTCAGCTCCAGTTGCAGACATTAATTTTTTGTTTCTCAAGGGTGTCAGATTACAGCAGTTTTGACTGTAGTTCCTATCCTAATTTACCAGCTCTAAACCCCAAAAGGTACCGGGATAACGCTAACAATATTCCTAGTTGTTATGCTACAGAAACTGGAGTTGAGCCAGCACCGATGAGCTATTTCGTTCCTCCGGTCCTCAGGATTAGAACAGAGTTTACGTTTGGTCCTTGTAGCCTAGGTTTGATGATCTTGTGTTCTGTTCTCAGGAGGTGATGGTCGCTGGTGGTATGGAGAGTATGTCTAATGTGCCATTTCTAGTTGGCAGAGATCCACCAAAGTACGGAGGTCACATGATGGAAGTAGGTAACCAGAGTACAGTAAATTATGTGCAAAAATAATGCAAATGAAGTTTGTTGTTTTTTTGAAATGGGCTATTGTTTCAAATTATCAAAAAGAAAATTATATTTGCTGCTCTTCAAAAGGCGGCATGAATATTTGAGCGAAATATCATTGAGGCTAACACATTTTTTGGAGAAGCAGTTTCATGGCATATGGAATTTAGTTTGGGAGAAAATTCTTAGATAATAGCAAATTTTGTGCATGCATTCAAATTTTGACGTGGCTAAGCGAAATATCTTCAAAATCACGGCCAAAATATCACGTTTTGCATTTTTTTGCACAGTACTGTACAAAGAAAAGAAACTTTTATGGAGTTGATAGATAACATTAACAACTGCCTCGTATATATGGAGGATGGGTGCCTGGGATATCCCGGGGGGGCCTCCACTGTGGCCAGCCCCCCCTGCCAACCAGCCATGAGCCCCCACGCCCAAGCACCCATCACACTGACTAGATCAGTGGAAAGGGAGAAAAAGGGGGAGGAGGGAGGGGGAAGAATAAACATCACTGAAATACTGCCATGATACGAGCGTATAACACCACGCCATTACGTCCAAGGAACGTGGACTCCTGAGCCTGGCAAGAGCTAAGAACCGCTGACCACTATGACAGCTGACTGCACACTCGTTGTTGGTTAACTTGGTTAAATTGCATTTAACTTCATCATATGATTATTTAGCCCAGAGGGAGAACCCTTAGCCTTGAGCTATTGAATACAACAAGTATATGGCACCCCCACTCATTCAGTGGAAAATAGTCTCACAAAGTAATTAATGTACCGGTAGCCAATTTTCTGGAAGTCGGTTGCTTATCATGGAGCTGTTTTATGGAACCCACTTTATCTCATAAATCAACTTACTTCACAACTCAAGTTATAGGTCATTCCACCATGTAATATTTTGAAATGTTATGAATCTTTTTTCTTAGGATGGAATTGTCAAAGATGGTTTATGGGACGTGTACAATCAGATTCACATGGTAAGATTATTGATGTACACCATAGATAAATTCATTTTATTTAAGTTTAACATATTTCTAGTTTTCATGGTCAGCTATTGAAACTAAAGCCTGGTTTCATGATCGCAATGATCACAGTCGCATGCAACGCAACGATCGCAGCGATCGTTGCGATCATATGGAAACCACTCGCGATCGTTGCGATCGTTGCAATCATATGGAAACCACTCTTGCAGCTCTTGCAATAATTGCGATCATTGTGACTGCGATCGTTGCGATCATTGCGATCATATGTAAACCAGGCTTAAAAGTTAAATGCACGTACTTTGGATAAGGTTGGTTGGTCTGTTTTTTATTGTACCCATTATCAATAATTAAATTATCGGTAATCTGTGTAACATTTTCTCTGTGTAGATCTATATTGTACATGTAGCTTATTCTCGCTAATTTTTGCGCATACATTGCTTAATTTCTCGAAAATGACAATGTCATATTATGCAAGAATTAATTTTCGCAATTTCATTTTAAAACTGGACCGTCAGGTATTAATTTTTTGCGAAAATGTCACCAAATTTTAATCACCATTAATTTAAAAAAATCTGTCATTCATGCATGATCAGCAATAAAGCATTAAATTGAGAACGCATCAGTGCTTAGAACAAACAAGTACAACAAAACACTAAGTACGTTATCAATTCACATTTATGAGCAATGCTCAGAGTTTAGTGAAGAATTGTGTTTGTAACATATATGACTGCTTGCTCGTTTTAAAAATACTGTTCCAAAACGATATTAACAAAATATCTTTGGCAATGTCTTCAAATGAATCTGCGGGAGGAAGTTGTGTAATAGGGTATTAAATTTCAATTTTCAATTTTCACAGTGCCTTTTATTCGCAGGTAGTTGATTTCACACAAAAAAATTTCAATCACGAAAATTAGTACTTGCGAAAATAAGTGAGAGTAAGGTAGATGCATAGAATACATTGATAAATGAAAAGTAAGAAGATGGTCAGCATAAGTCTGTCATTATTGCATTCCTTGTGTACAGTTGGCTAATAGTTCACCACAAGTCACCTGATAGGCGGAATGCTAAACAAACTGACAAGAGTCACGTCCATGCAGAAACTTGTCAAATGTATTGCTGTTTCTGTATACAGACCTAATGTCATACATTTTCTTGAATTCAAGTTCAACTTCTAAGTCCTCTAAAGTTTAATATATTTTTCATAAAACGTTTGTAACATCACCATTGCATTAAATGTAATTCACCGCTCAGTTCATATACTGTAGCTGTTGTTATTTAGTATAAGAATCTTAATTTAGGGAAGACATACATGTACATAGTGAATACCAGAAGTAAAGCTTACAAACTTGCATATATAAACAGAAATCCTGTTAGGATTTTGTAAATTTCTGGGCATTTGCAATTTTATGCACTTACCAATGTAAAAAGTATGGCAATCAGATCATAATTTCTGTAGAGGAGGTTGGAGGGAGGTGGTTGGGGTTGGGGGGAAGGGGGGCAAAGTGTAGATTGTCCTAAAACACTTCAACATGAATCTGAACTACAGTCGAAGCTCTCATAAGTGAACACTCTCAGGAAGTAGAAAAAGTGTTCGTAACTGGAGCTGGCCACTTACGGGAATGTGTAAATACAGAGTTTGTATGAGCTAGAGTTCAAACAGGGTTTTGTCAAGGCGGCCATAAGTAGAGCTGTCCGCTTTATTTAATACGAGAGTGTCCGCTCAGAGAGCTTCGACTGTATGGTTTTGGGGAATTGGTTGAGAGAACATGGAGCCCAGGGGGGGTACTCAGGTATAATAGTGCTCGAATGAGGCCAAATTGTTAGACCCAAAAATGTCCTATTAGGCTAAAAACCAGACCCCAAAAAGTCCAACGGCCCAGAACGTAACCCCCAAAAAGTCCTCTTTTCTCTGCATTAAAAAAAAAAAAATAATAATAATTCTTCCACCCAAAAAGTCACCACAAAATTTCTAACCCCAAAAAGGTCTTCGAGCCTCCCCGTCACTATTATACCTGAGTACCCCCCTGGACATGGAGTCTTTGTTGATCAGGTTAGGTACATATGTTGTTGTGTTGCCCTTTAAATGACAGAAGAAAATAAACAAATTGGTAGTGGCTGTTCTTTTCATTCTTCAGGGTAACTGTGCAGAAAATACAGTAAAAGAGCTTAAAATAAGCCGAGAGGAACAGGATGAATTTGCAATCAGTTCTTACAAGAAGACGGCAGCGGCTTGGCAGGTAACATTGCTATCAATACTAGTTGGGCGAGAGGGGAGTGGGAACCCCTGGGAGAAAAGGGGGTGGGAAGTCTACGGGGACGGGAAAAGAGAGGACAGAAAGCAGGATTCTTAAGGTGGTGGGCACCGGAGAAATAGTAAAACTTTGCAACATTACGTAATATTTTGCATAGAAAAAGCACAAAGAGGGGGAAGGAAGGTAGGGGTGGGAATCGGGAGTACAAGGTACAGGAAGCGAGAAGTTCAGACATCCCTTTCCCCCCCCCCCCCCCCCCATTAGGGGAATTAATGACCCCAAACAGAATCCAAGAATGTCAACTAGTATTGGATGAACAAAAACTTGAACATGAGTTTTAATTTGCAAATGTTAGAAGTGTAATGATTAGAAATGCAAGACTGCTAAATTTCTAAGAAGATCTGTTTCATGCATTTTTGAATTAATTATTTTTATTAATCATGAATGTAAAATTAATGTATTTATATAATAAATGCATAAATAAGGACATTGTTGTAATGTCTGTTGTATACTGTTTGCTAAAAAAAATATTGTTTTGTCATTATTTAGGCAGGGATATTTAACAGTGAAATCATTCCTGTTCCTATTCCTCAAAAAGGTATGTCTGGACAGTCTTTTTCAACACATTTGAACAACTGAAGGGCTTCGGGCAAAAATGTCCCCATGGTTTTTTGGAAACAAAAGAAACCGATTGTAACCAAGGAGACATTTTTGCCCGGAGTCCTTCAACTAATCTACTTTAACTGCTGTGACTCACTGCAAGGACAATCCACCATAGGAAAAAAGATGGCGGCGGTACATTACCTTGTGAATACCTTGCGAACCTAACACAGCCAATAGGCACATCTGAAAGCCATATTTTGCGAAATTCGTCCCTGTACTAACAATATTGTGTATGCTAGGTTTGAAGTTTTTAGAACTTTTCTGTGCGTTTTTATGAGCGTTTTTAGGGTTTTCGAGCGCTAAGAATTGTGGGTAAATGTACCAGTCGCCATCTTTTTTCTTACGGTGGATTCAAGACATGAAGTAATTAAACTCTGTGTACATGTACCAGTATGTCTGGTATCTTCCTGATGCAAAGGATTTCTGTTCATTAGATTATCGTAGACAACATTCGTAATTTTTAATTTATTATTTAGCCTGTGTCACCTACATGTAGTCCTAAGCTTCCACAAGTCTCCTGTAGCTCAGTGGTAGAGTGTCTGACCGATTTGATGCGAATACCGAGAACCAGGCATGAAGCCTGTTTGAAACGGACACCTAATATGTGAACAATGCAATTACACACAGTCATGTTTAGGTGAAATGTGTTCCCGTTAAATTCGGCCTAATGTGAATGCAGCATTAGTTCTTATAAAGGACGATATTCATATCTTCAGCAATCACTTTCATGATGAAATTCCTAGTTAATATACATTTTTAGCGAAGGAACATACAGTACATTCAGCCTGATGATTAACTCTCCATGCACCACCATCAGAGTTTGAAGTGTTGATGATGGAATTATGAAGGCTTACTATCCTGAGTACTTTATGAGCCAAAATTAAGAATAATTTATTTTATTTACAAAGAATACGATGTAAGTCTGTTCCAATCCAATGGATTAGAGGAGCCATGTTGCTCATCAGTAGTGCTGGTGCTCAGTTAGCTCGGTTTCTGTAGCACGAAGCTACTAGGTAAACCAAATCCCCCTCTCCCCTCCCCCCCCCCCCCCCCCAGCATTTTTGTCAGGTTGTGCTGCAGGTCATAGGTTCAACTCCTGTTGGGAAAACTCTCAAATTTTTTCCAAGTAACTATTGTCACTGACATGATGACCATCTTTCTCATACTACCAATCTTAACCCTCTCACTCCCAAGAGTGTCATAGCTTAAAATTGAAAAAAATCTCAAATTTCATTTTGCAAGATTTGGAAAAACAAACAATATCACATGAAAGTATTGCTCATAAGCTTTCATTTGAATGGTCACACACTAGGGTTTCATCCACAGACTTAAAAGTTAGAACCACCTTGTGCAGCATAAACAGTACCACATGAAAGTACTGTTCAATAGCTTTCATTTGAATGGTCACACACTAGGGTTTCATCCACAGACTTGTGCAGCATAATAAACAGTACCACATGAAAGCACTTCTCAATAGCTTTCATTTGAATGGTCACACACTAGGGTTTCACCCACAGACTTAAAATTTAGAAACACAATAATCGACTTGATACTTGATTCTGGGAGTAAAAAGGTTAAATAATATAATACCATCATTTCTTTCCACAACATTTCTCATTTTCTTATTTCTTCCATTGTTCGCCAGGAAAACCAGATGTAGTGTTCAGTGAAGATGAGGAGTACAAGAAAGTATCATTTGACAAAATCCCTGCACTGAGACCTGTGTTTGAAAAGAAGGATGTTGGTAAGTCTCTTTACAGTCAAAATGGCTCAAGTGTAAATAATGATTGTTCTTCAAAACATTCCACTCCAGGTAACAATGCAATACCAACTCTATTTTGCTCCAAATACAGCAAAACAAAAAGGCATTTATCCTATACCTCAGGGACTGGTATATTTTGAAGGTTGTGGGTTACAGGTTGAGACTATTTTTAGAAACATTACACACACGGTTAGGCAGAGAATGGCGTCACGGTTAGCCTAATTAGCTTAGCTTAGCTTAATTGTTGGGGTTTAGGGTTAGCAGTTGACCTGCAACCTGCAACCTGCAACCTGCAATTTGCAAAATATACCTGCCGATACCTCAGGACCTACAGTCCCTTGTATAATCTGGGATTATACTTCAAAACATTCTACTCCATGTAACAATGCGAAACAAATACAGCGATTACAGAAAATTCCAACAAGAAAAACCAGTTTAAGAGCCTCTTGGCTTGGATAGTCCTTTGTGCCTGCACTCACCGCATTCAGCGGATTTCTCCTAAAACGTCATTGAGCCAGCCTCTGCAGAGGAGAGAGGCTCTGGATTAATGAAAACATTTTCATTACTTAGGCGGAGCGCTTCAACCGTTTTGAGACTGTAAGTAATTGGCAAGGTACTCGTTTCCAATAAGTGTAGACGTTCCACATTTATTTTCATTCAATGTTTTGTAGTCAAATGGGGAAAACGGTTTTAACTTTTTATTTATCTTGCCACAGAGTAGAGTGGTTTTCAATTGAGTGTCATAAAACCAAAGCCAAAGCAATTACAATGGCCAATCACGACAAACGTAAACAACATAATGAACCAATGAGAACTCGAAGCAAATACACGTAACCGACGCCAAGCGCGGGAAAAACGCGTGCGACCAAGTCGCGATTGGTTTTGGTTTTGCATCTTGATTGGTTGAATAGGTGGAGCAAGTTTTCTTAAGCCAATCACAGAGCGTAGTAAAGCAAAACCAAAGCAATTCCAGATTGCATCCGACACTCAATTGAAAACCGCTCTATGTAACTCTATAGAGTAAAACTACAACTTGTAAAATAATTGTTGAATAAGTAATTGCATTTCTTGTGTACAGTTGGCTAATAGTTCACCACAAGTCACCTGATAGGCGGAATGCTAAACAAACTGACAAGACGTCCATGCAGAAACTTGTCAATCTTAGTACTAGTTCTGTATACAGACCTTGTCAAACATTTCAGTGTATTTCTCAAACTCATTAATAATTTATCAAGTTAAAACAAAGGAAATCCGTGCCGGTAGAATATCGATTGAAAAGATATGTCAAACACTCGGGACAGTTGTTTCATCACATTTCCAAACACCTCCAATTTCGTCAAAAATATTCCGCTACGCTTTGTATTTTCAACACTCTTTTCGGTGTTTGGAAATGTGGTAAAACATTGTCTCTCTTTTGTTTAATATATTGCTTTAAAACAAGAAGTTCCACTATTTTTTTTTTTTTTTTTTAATTTTATTTGCAACACACAAAAACATTACTTACAATCTGATTATTACCCTATTAAAATATATGGTTACTTGCTCTATTTACATTTCATTTGTTACAGTGCTTATAATCCGATTGCTTACACTACTTACAATACAATTATTTACACCACTTACAATACAATTCCCTATACAACTTGCAATACGATTGTTTACACTACTTACAATACAATTACGTGCACTATTTACAATGCAACACTCGCACACTGTTTACCATACAGTTACTTACAGTTCCACTATAAAAGGGATGGCTCCTACATTTTACAACTTTCAGGTGCGAAATTCAAATTTGGTACTCTTGCAGTCGTGGCAGGTTGTGGTGTCAAACATCCTGCAAACTAAACATGCTTCAAAATCTCATGAAACCAAAATATAAGATAACTTGCTAATATTTTAACAGAACATTCTTAGCAAAAATGAAACGCATTTTATCAGTAAAGGTCGTGGCTGTTTGTCAGCTGTTTACACTTTGATGGTTGATTGACAACTAGGTGTGAGAATGACCAGGCCAGGCCCCTTTTATACCGGAACTTCTTGTTAAGTGTGAAAAAGGTTTAAAACATCAATCAAAACTTTGTCGACTTGGTTTGGTGATTTTCACTAAAAGCAAGGAACACATATGATACCCAGTGTGATTTACACAAAATTGAATTGTTTTGCTGTAAGAGTGTTGCGTGACACATGACATGGTACACATAAAGTAGCTAGCGTGACTCACAGGAGTGTTGCGTGACACATGACATGGTACTTTGTCTCTCCAGGAACAGTAACAGCTGCCAATGCCAGCACGTTGAATGATGGAGCTGCTGCTCTAGTGCTCATGACCAGACAAGCTGCTGACCGGTTAGGAGTGAAGCCACTTGCTTCCATAATAGGTAACTGTAGGAGTCTGGTAACTAAACTTCACAGAGTGGTATCAATTCCCCTTTTTTCCTGTCTAAACTATGTACAAATATAAATGAGAATAAAAATATATCTGGGCTCGATGAGAAAATCGTCAAGTAGAGGATTCAATGTCTTGATTTACCAACACATCCTTACAATAACTATTGGATTTTTCAGTTCGTCCAGTTTTGATCGTCTGGGTGAGCGTAGTCCTGTAAAGGACTGTTGTTGGTGACTGACGTTTCAACAACCTGTGCGGAAGTCATCTTCAGAGTCAAGTGAAATGTGCTAGTCAGTCGATGGTGTTAAGTCTCTGGTCCTAGAAACTGATTGGTCAGTTTAGCCGTGATGTTATTGGCTGTTGGTTTCGATCCTAAAGGCCGATTTAGACGGTACGATTTTGTCGCATGCGACATGCCTACGACACGAATTGTGTCGTGTAAATCAAACCTACAACTCGCTTACGATTATCGTATACGACACGAAAAATGTCGTAGGATTTTGAAACATGTTTTAAAACCCTGCGACATGTCGTAGCCACAGACAAAGTTAAATGATGAAAGTTGTATACGATTTTTGCATGACGCGAGTAGCGCGCGCTACAAAAGTCGCATGCGACAAAATCGTACCGTCTAAATTGGCCTTAATAACACCACTTTCTCTTTCCCATGGTTCCTCGCGCTAAGCGCTCGTGACCAGTCGCTTGCGCTTCTCGCTCGCCAAAAAATATGAAGCGCCTGAGGAGGAGACTGCTACACATTTCACTTAACTCTGAAGATGACTTGTGCTCAGAATGACCAACAACAGTCCTTTTCCTACTCTCACCCGGACGATCACACTAGACGAACTACTGATACTCCTGGCTTCAAACCATTAACTGTATTTGACTTTAGTAGAAACTAGCTGTGGTCTATTGAAAAAACGCACATTTCACTGCCTGTGCCATCATTAACTTTTCAGCCCTAGAAAACTCCAGCTCGTAGCCTAATTATCAGGCAAAAGATGCTTTGATAAAAATTGGATAAAATATTACCTTTATCTTCTTCAGGTTTTGCCGATGCCGCTGTTAAACCAATTGACTTTCCTATCGCACCAGCAGCCGCCATGCCAAAGGTATATAGCTATTATAGAGTTTGTATCATACTTTACAGTGAAGGGCGCTCTACCGTTGCCACGCGACAAAGTTTTTGATTAATTTTTGACAACTTTTGATGGCTTTCGTTGCAACTGACCAATCAAAATGCATGAGAGGCGGAGTTGTCAAGCTCCACGTTCGTGTTCTGACAATTGACATCTCCGCCTCCCACAATTCTTGCAATATGATTTGTTAGTTTGAATGTCGCTAGTGTGCCGGAACATGCAGTCATAACGACATATTATCATCATAACGACATAGACATAAGTTAAGTGAAGCAAGGGAATAGGAGTCGTCTGCACGCAGGCTACATAACATAAGGAAAATATCAGTTTTTTCCTTATGTCGTTATGTCTATGTTGTTATGATGCATGCTAATATGTCGTTATGACTGCATGTTCACACTAGCGACATAACGACGTTCTTATGTCGTTATGTTGTTATGTCGCTAGTATGAACCAGGCATTACACGTCATGTTCATTGACGTCATGCACGTATACCAGGCGTCGTTCGCTTCGCACTCTATGTTATGTATTTACCTCAGATTTGTTTGTCCCTTAGTTGTTACAACAGACTGGATTGAAGAAGGAAGATATTCACATGTGGGAAATTAACGAGGCTTTCAGCGCTGTTGTTGTGGCCAACATCAAGGTTTGTTTTTCATGTTTACAGAGAGATAGCAGCAGTGCGCATGAGTAGTGTTGTACCCACTGTTCTCTTGCTGGTCCGGTAAGCCAGTCTGACCCGGTGGACAAAACCTGGCCAGCCCGGTTCATTTGATCAGGCCCTAAGTGACGTTTTCCATGGCGTTGTCTCATTTTCGATAAGCTCAGCTCTTTCCTATTATTATTATTATTCCCACTCCTTCCCAGATTACTTCCTACTCCCTGGCGTGTAGTCTGAATTCTAACACTTTGCTTATTTTTGGTTGCTTTCGAAATCGCCTGTCATCGAAAGATAGAAATCATGATAGAAATCATCGCCTGTTCTTATAAAGGACGATATTCATATCGCCAGCAATCACTTTCATGATGAAATTCCTAGTTTAGTATACTTTTCAGCGAAGGAACATAGAGTACATTCAGCCTGATGATTAACTCTCCATGCACCACCATCAGAGTTTGAAGTGTTGATGATGGAATTATGAAGGCTTACTATCCTGAGTACTTTATGAGCCAAAATTAAGAATAATTTATTTCATTTACAAATAATACGATGTACATCTGTTCCAATCCAGAGATATGTCCAGGATTGAACGCAAATGAGATACACGCTCCTCATGATAGGCATCACAAAGTGTCCTCATTAATAAAAGTTCACCAAAACATACATAATTTTGTCAAATATGAAGTAATATGAAAATGACAAATAACCCAGTCATGTATGAAGTATTTAAAAACAATACCTTCGTTCAATCCTGGACATAAGTGAGCTACTACAATGGTAGACAGAAGTGTTAGCACGATAAACAATATCAACTACCGGTAGTCCACCGCCCCCCCCCCCCCCCCCCCCCTTCCCCGTCTCAATGTTGAGTTGCCAACAACATTACCACCAAACGAGGTGCAACATTGTAAGAGGGGGGGGGGGGGGGGGGCATCTTAAATCATTGCTATAGACAGACAATTCACAATAGCAAAGTTTCAGTGTCAAGTAAAGAGAAATTTCCATCTCTTATAATGAGCGTTCCACCTACTTCTGTGTAGGGTTGTATGTAAACCCATCTAACCCAATCCCCCACCCCCACCCCCACCCCACCCCCAGACTTTTTGTCAGGTTGTGCCAACAATTAGCCGGTACCCATTTATACTCCTAGGAGAGAGGTACTGTGAGAGCTATGTACATACGGTGGCATGAAATTTTCGTGGGAGTTTAATTTCGCGGATTGTCGACTTTTTGCGTTTCGCGGGAACAAATTTTCGCGAATTTGGATTTCAGACTTTACCGCTGGAAGCAAACTTTCGCGGATCTCGGGCAGGTTCCTGTCCGGTATTTTACTTACGGTACTTGTAATATCGTTTGCAGTCAATGTAATTGAAATCCAGCACTCTAAATAAAGAGAGTAAATTTTCACGGAATTTTTTTACGCAGGAGTTTATTTTTACGGGATCTAATTTTCGCGGATCGTTGGAAAACCCACCAAATAATCCCGGACTGCTCGATCCGGAGTCCAACGCGCTAACCATTAGGCCACCCAGTCCGGCTCCCAACTTGTAGTTAAGTAACCGTCCTTCGTCAGAGTCAATTATTATTCAGGGAATTGTATAGACTGGTCATCCTTGTTGTTTGATATTTATTTGTTGACACAAGCTTTTTGTCCTTCCATTTACAGCTGATGGAGTTAGATCCTGACAAAGTGAATATCCACGGAGGCGCCGTGTCAATTGGCCATCCCATTGGGTGAGTTTAGTGGCTAACTTTGCCTTTCACGATAAGAACGATTTGTCGCCAGAAAAATGTATACCAGGAATCTGAGGTAGCTTTGACACAGTCATAGTAACATTTGGCAGTACATTTGTTCTACCTTTGATAAACGTCAGACTTGTTAACTTTGATCAAAATCAAAGAAGGCCTTTGCTACCTTTGACCTAAAAATCAAATGTGTCTCAAAGGCGATTTTCGTAGGGCGCAAGTTACAGGCGTCCTGTAGTTACTCTTGCGTCTGATACGCAGCTAATATTTGTTCATAGCACCCAAATTAAATTACTCATTCTCGCTTCTGTCAATAATGAATTAGCCAATTAACTTGCCCTGAGAAGAACTCCAAACCTCTACCACTTTCTTTCTCCCTCCCTCCCTGCTCCCTCCCTCCTGCCCCCCCCCCCCCCAAAAAAAAACCGCCGCCCCTCTCCTACCTTTGCAAGCTCATGTGAGTCCCGTATAATAATTGACCGTTTGACCGTTTGTTATCTTCTAGAATGTCCGGATCGCGTTTAATAGCTCACATGACCCACACCCTGCCCGAGGGAGCCTTGGGTCTAGCAAGCATCTGCAACGGAGGTGGAGGCGCCTCAGCGATGGTCATCAAGAGACTCTAATGTCATCAGATTATGACGTCATCAGCAGACTCTGACGTCATAACTCTGTCGTGTTAATTTATTGCGCATGTGCAGTTTAACGCCATGTAAAAATGGACGAGTTGGGTGTTGGTCACAATCACCGTGATCTTGGTGTGACCAAGAGAATCACGGGCTTTGGGAATGGGCATGGGTTGGTCACTCAATAAAATGATGTTCAGCTGGGTGTATAATTGTAATACAGTCGAACCTCTCGTAAGCGACCACTCAAAATATCAAGCTTAGGTGATCGCTTATGGTAGGTGGTCGCTTACGAGAGGTCAGACCACAGGGGGTCTAAATTTGTAGTCATAGCCTGGCAAATGTATCCATAAACCCAAAATGCTGTAACATATCGTTTAAGACCACATTTATTAGTTCGAATGGATCTCAGTACGTTCAGTGCAATTTCTAATAAAACAGTGTCATGCTAAACCAATAGTGACTCGTTCATCTATATCTGAGTTGCCTAGTATACAGCGAACATCGTTTTGGCATTTTGGAAAGGTCGTCACTTTATACGAAAGGTGGTCGCACAGGGAGGTTCAGCTGTAGTTGAATATGCAGTATCAATCCGTATAGAAGGTACTTGATGATAAATAAATCAAGGAGCCGGCGTGACGATCTAAGAACTCTTTTTTAAATTCCTTCATGGCGTTGCGTGACAGCTGTAGTCATTTGGTGTAGAGTATTGGAAAACGTTCTTTTTTACCCTCTTGGTGCCCCAATAGAAAGAAAAACTGAAACAGTGCTTTCCAGACTGTTTTTGAGCTTGTGGTTGGCGGTCAGAGAGCCGATAAAATAAACCGTCTTTGTTGGACGAACAAGGTTTAAGCTCATTTCTTTCTCTCTCTCATAACAAACACCCTTTCAAAGAGTACAGTGGAACCCGGTTAATACGGACACCAAAGGGACATGAAAAAGTGTCCGTATTATCCGGGTGTCCGTATTAAGCGGGCTGATATAAGAGAAAATATGTGTCGTTGGGACAAACAAAATTGTCCGTAATAAGCGGGTGTCCGTTTTAAACGAGTGTCCGTAAAGCGGGGTTCCACTGTACCTCGCTTTCAAATTGAAGGCGTGTACCTCCTAAAAGAGCACTGCCATCTGGTATTTACTTCAAATTGGAATAAAAGCAAGAAACGTTTCCTCGATCTGTGAAATAAAAACGTTCAGTTAATGAACTGTGTCTAGATATAAAATACATGGCAACACACTTTTTTTTGCAAAATTCAAAGCAATCCAAAAGCGCGAACTACCGGCGATTTTATTATAACCTATTTCCATCCTCGGAGACCTGGTAAAATGAAGCACTTCAAAAAAAAAACCACACAAACCACCAGATAATGAACCGGCGTTGACCAGGTACATTAGGGAGTTGAAACAAATCACAGCGGCAACAACGAGAAGGTCGCCAAACAAAATGTTTAACGAGCAGTAGAATGGCTCTGCACGTGCGGTATAAACCTTGGTACATTTCCTATGGTCTTGTCAGGCTAATCTCGCGCGCTTTGCAGCAAGTATACATTGTCGAGCAGACGGGTGACGAAAATAAAGAAGGCACCAAATCCTCAACATTAACAGTGAAAGGATGTATGGCAACCAGAGCCTTTCGAGTCTCTGAGCCGTCAGGACCTTCGTTTCTCGTGCCAAGGCCCGCCGGCTAAGAGAATTGAATGGCTCTCATTCTCGTTCCCAGATCCTCCGTTTCTTTTGGTCACGTGGTTGGCAAAGAAAAAAAACGAGGAGCCCTGGGGACGAGGATGGAAAAATCGTGATGTCACACGCATGCGCGATGCGTTTTTCCACGGTGTCGATAAGGAAAGTATACTGAAATGAGGTCTCCTTCCCTGAACTATTAAATGTTTTAGTAGAGACAAAAATAAAAATAAAAATTTTAACAACTTGAAGAGACTGCCCACATAGTTCTCGTTAGTTCTCTCCAAGAGAATTGTTAGCATCCTAGATGAAGTTGGTACAAGATTGCGCATTTTCTTGGCCATAGTACAAGGAAACACCTTTTTCAGTAGAACCAATACTTTATTTATCATACAAAAAACTGTTCACTTTTCTATTTAATATATATAATATATATATTTGATATACACATAGTTAGTAACTATGATATACATAAGGAGACAAATAGATAAAGTAGTATATTAAATATACCGCTCTTGGGAATTTAACGTTCTGTGTATTTTTCACAAAACCAGTTTTGGGTTGACGAAGTTTTTTATAGGTCGAGAATAAAATGACCATTACGAACACGTTTTTACATGGTTTGCTCAGCCAACAAAATCTGAATTAAATTTTACATCTTGACTTCGTCGCTTTCAATTGGTATTTCTTCTTTATTTTCACAAATGCTATTGTTTGTGTAACATTTCTCCCAAACTAGTAAATGTACCACTGTTTTCCAAACCATGTTATAAAATATTATAAATCTGGAAAAGTCAAAACATTTGTGACTCTTCTTTCTTTGTTATCGGCGAGGATGAGGACTGTTCGGTACTCGGCCGCGATCGGACATTCGTTTTCCCGCCAAATTATTTTACAGACGCCGTGCGCAAATAATTCGCGCCAAAAGACTCGGATGTAGAAGCACTCCAATGGTCTCCCCTTAGTATTATCCAATGGATGTTTAGCGCGAACACTCGAACGTTGTGACGTCATGTTGCTTAGCAACTTTTCGCGACAGTTGCGCGCTCAAGGAGTATCCTGACGATCAAACTATTCATCTCTCCGACTGTATTTCCCGCCAAGAAGGCGACAATGACGTCATACAAAGCAGCCGCCTCCCGCACCTGGCGTCATTAGCATCTGTTCGAGTTCACAGATCCTGGCGTACAACACCCGCTGTTCCTCGTCTGCCTTCGTTCGCCACCACTTATCTACCTCTTGCATTTGCCGCTGGTGTTGAACCTGGTGAAAAAAATCAGATTTACATGAACTTATTGAATCAACTTCGGTTGAATATTATTTTCTCCAGCAATCCCAAATAGTAAATAGAACCCCCGAGTTGTCACCTGTTTGGCACTGGCGCTTACTATGATACAAATTGAGGGAATCAGCTGGGTATCGATTCATTAAATGAGAGAATTCACTCCGAGATTCCTTTTCCCCTCCCTACCCGACCCCTGTAAAGGTGAAACCGACTAGAAATGTCGCTACTCCCCATGGATGGGATACTAGTCCATCGCAGGTTAACCCCCCAACATGTTGTCAGGTTGCCCTAACAAATTCACCATTTCCCAGTTATACTCTTGGGCGGAGAGAGGCACTTGGAGAGTAAAGCATTTAGTCAGGTTTCCCTAATATAACAGTTCGCCAGTTCCCATTTATGTTCCTGAGTGGAGAGAGGCACTGTTGAGAGTTAAGTGTCTTGCCCAAGAACACAACACAATGACCCTGACCAGGGCTTGAACCCGGACCGCTCGATCCGGAGTCCAATGCGCTAACCATTAGGCCACTGCGCCTCCCACCAGAGAGAGGTTACCAAGTCGTCAAACCAAAAAGGTAAAGCCGCACTCGGACCAAACTGGCCCACACTGCCGGAGCTTATCCCGGTTTCCGTAGCATGAAGCTGACTAGGAGTATTGTTACTCCACCCCCCAGCAGTTTGTCGTCAGTACCCATTTATACTCCTGGGTGGAGAGAGGCACTGTGAGAGTTAACTGTCTTGCCCAAGAACACAACACCATGACCCCGGCCAGGGCTCGAACCCGGACCCCTTGATCCGGAGTCCAACTCGCTAACCGTTAGGCCACCGCGTCTCCCATGTCAAACCAAAAATATTCGACTACAAATACAACGGGTAACCACATACCCGTGTGGCAGCGTAAGTGTCGTTTACTTTAACAACTTTTTCATCAACGTTTTCATCGTCAACAAGTGGCCGTGCTTCAATCACTGTATCCAACACTTCATGCGGAATAGGTCGAGCTTCAATGATTGTTTGCGAAGATTGAAGATTTTTAACAGGCCGGGCTTCAATGACTGTGTCCAATGTTGACCCTGAGTCACTGACACGAACGCGGGAATGTGCACTTGAAGAATTTCCACTCGCAGGAAACGGAGCGAGGTGAGCTGCAAATGGAGGGAAAGGAACAGAGTCAGATATATATGTTATTGAGCTAGCGTGAGATCCGTATTGGGTGTTTTATTACACGACTAAGACTGTTGAGAGGGCCAATAACTAAAATCAGCCAATCAGAATGCTTTCTTCAATTCTTGTCGGTCCGACATTTTCTAAGTATCGGACCGGGTAAAGTTTCTTACATTGTTATGGTTTAATTTCCACAGCTATTTTTAAGCAATAAATCTCTTATTAACCAAGCTTGCTCGGGACCGTACTGGGAGAATATCAGCCCTCGGTCTTTTCTGTACGGGACCTCGCTGTGCTCGATCCGTCCGTACTGTCAAGACCTACAATTGTAGGCTTGGTATATTTATGGACCGAGGCGGGGGTAGAGGCGAGGGGCAACTTGGCATCTGTTATCCCTAGATTTTGTCCTATAGCTGACCGCCATTTTGAAAGTTGGGAAACATGGCGCGTAATACACTGATGTTTTCAGTGTTCCACACATTTATCAGTACATTTCGCGCGCAGAAACGCTTGACTACATAACACGCTTGCTACCAGTTATATCCCTCAAATGTAATCATCAAACTATTTTAACAGCTGTTGCTACTCCCCCAGGGTGGGATGCTAGTCCATCGCAAGTTACCCCCAGCATTTTGTCAGGTTGCCCTAACAGTTCGCCGGTTTACTCTTGGGTGGAGAAAGAGGCACTGCGAGAGTAAAGTGTCTTGTCAAAGAACACAACACAATGACCCAGGCCAGGGCTCGAACCCGAACTGCTCGATCCAGAGTCCAACGCGCGCCAACCATTAGGCCTGCGCGCCTCCCACTCCCTGTTGAAAAGAGACGAGATTTCAACATCCACATACTCAACTGAGGAGTTGAAAAAAGCCTAGAGAGGATGATCTAAGAGAAGGATTCCCCGCGTCACATGAAATTTTTTTGAAATCTATTAATAGTTTCGCGCCATGCTGTGAAAGTTATTTTTATTTCCTTCTGATCGAGGCTCCGGCATCACGTTACTCGAACTGACCAATCAGGTAGCGCTCTTAAAATAGTTCAGCTATGGACTGAAAGTTAAAAATAGATTTCAAACAATTATCATTGGAAGAAACCCATGTATGTGGGGAATGCTTCTCTTAGATCATCCTCTCTTGTATTATTTCATTGTACATCACAAAATGGCGTCTACATACGGGTCATTCCTCCTCTGTGGTCCATGACGTGACTGCAGTCTTCACATGGAGTCCTTCCCAGGTGAGGCGAGCTCCTGCTCTTCACTCGGCTGCGGATCGCACGTTCAGCAGAACAGTTCCTTCCCAGCTCAGGATTACACCTGTCCTGGTAATCCGCCATGAAAGGTATATCGTACCCGGCAGATATCTGTCCGAGTTTTAACTCCAGCTTACTCAATCCTCCTCGGATTAAACCGCGGATTTCTTCCTTGACGTTACCACTGCTATCTTTGACGCTCTTGGTGACTTCACGGCACTCGTCCGTGACGCGCCCGACCACACGATCGTACTCTTTATTCCGGCTTTCTTTTTCTTTTAATTGTCTCTCTTCCGACAGCTGTTCCTCGAGCTTCGTTTCCAACCGCTGCAGTCTGTGTTCGAGCCGGCGGCGAGCGGAGTCTATTTCCGATGTACACCGCTCTTGCCACGCCTCGAGGCGGCTCAGTTGCGCCTGGCACGTGGTGCAGTGAGTTTGGTTGCATGGCGTGTATCCCACGTCCACCTAACGGGCGAAACGCACGCCGTCAAACTTACGTCATGTAATATTACCATTAATAATAAATAACATAAAAATAATAAATGGGAATTTCAATCAGTGGAACTCCACAGAGTGGTACTTCTCTTCCACTGTTTTCAGATCGAATTGGAATTTTTAAATGTTGGTTTTTGTGGAGGGAAGAAGACCGGAGTACCCGGTGAAAAACCCTCGGGACAAGGACAAGAACCAACAACAAACTCCACTATGATGCCGGGTCCGAAATTCCAACCCGAGCCACATTGGTGGGAGCAACCTCGATTCCAGGCTCTCTCTCCTTTTTCCTCCCTTGTCGTTGAGTAGAGAGACCCTGGTTGCGGCTGGTCACGTGACCACCCAAATTCTGGGTGGTAAAAAATATATTCGGAGGGAGGGGTGGTAGAGTGTTAGAGTTGTTGCTGTGACAAATCTACCATGAGAGGGTGAGAGCGTTGACTCTGAGTCGCAACTCGCAGACGCAGCAGGTCTTCAAACAACTCGCAAGAAAAGAAAGCACCAAAAACGTTTGTACATATGCTTACATGTGGTTATTCAAGCTTCTACAGGCTTTGCCAGGCCGAAGATCACTGCGATAATCTTTTCTCGGAAACTGCTTGCGTAATTCTCAGAACTGCACAACTACGACGATCGATCGGACGTTTTACAACGGAATTTTGTCCACGGAAGAAAGCCGATCATTTCAAGAATGCTCTCACCACTGCTCCATCCCTGCTCCCCTAATGGGGTTTCTACCTTGCTTGGTGCAAAAACGATGGTTTTGCATCTGGCCTCATTTATGTATAACGCATGCGTGGAGTTAGGTCAACAGTTCCACGAGTTATGTTTGGCAATTTGCACGTCGCGCCCTAACCTGTTTACTCACTAAAATGCCTGACCTGTTTACTCAATAACCTGTTTAAACTGTTTACTCGAAACCTGCCTAACCTTTTTACTCAATAACCTGCCTAACCTGTTTACTCAATAACCTGTCTAATCTGTTTATTCGATAACCTGTCTAACCCCAATAACATGTCTAACCTGTTTACTCAATAACCTGCCTAACCTGTTTACTCACCACGTGCTCGTCGGTCTTTCGTTTGTGATTCTTGTCTCTCCTGGATTTGTCCTTTTCCCTTTCTTTATCTTTATGGTGTTTCTTTTTCTTATGTTCTTTCTCCTCGTCCTTCTTGTCAGGCGTCTTTTGATCTTTGCCCTTTAACTCAGCTTCTTTCTGATCTTTCGTCCGCCTATGTTCGGATTTAGACCGGTGTTCTTTATGTTTCGATTCCTTACTGAGACTTTTCTCGCGGGATTTTCGACGTTTCTCCTGGCAAATGGTGCAATCCGATTCACTTCCATCTTTTTCATCGCGACGTGAATGTTTCTTGTGTTTCTCTTTTTCTTTCCGTCTTTCCATCTTTTCCAATTTGTGTTTTTCATCCTCGCGACTTTTCTTCCCTGTCCTGTCTTTCTTCTCAGCCTTTTCCTCGCTCTTTTCACTTTTCCGTCTATCTCTCTTTTCCTTAGTCTCTTCCGTCTCTCCTTTTTCTCTCACCTCTTTGTTCACCTTGTGAACACCATTCCCCATCACCTCCCCGATGGGAGGATATTTGTCTTTGTGCTTTTTACCAAATAAGGTGTTTTTCTTGTCGCCGGTGTGCAAATCTGGATCGCTGGCGCTTCTGAATAACGAGAATAAACCTTTGTCTTTTTTAGTTTTCTTGTGCGACAAACTAACCTCCACATCGTCTCTGCTTTGAGCGCTAAAATGAAATAAGAACAGTATTTTAACAGTCTATTAGTCTGGATGTTCATAGAGCAAAATGTTTTCATCCATCATTTTAAGCGAGACTAACAGTGTTTGATCTTTAAGCCGGAACTATAGCCGCCTCAGAGAAAATAAACGCATCGTAACCTTACCACAGGCTAGAATTTTGATTATTTTTTTGCCATCTCTCTCTGTTGCTTTTCGAAAACTTCTCAACCAATTATAAAACAAATAACTGCACTTGTATGTTATGTTGCTGTAGCTCGGGGTTTTAATTTGCAAAGCAACGTGAAAACTAACCTAAAGATGTGATAATTTAATCAAACACTTTATTTTAACAAGAAAAGCGAAGAAATAAATATGATCAATAATATACAGTCGAACGTCTCTACAACGGCCACCTAGCTGGGGCAGAACTTGTACTGGCCGTTGTAGGGAGGTTTCAATAAGAGGAAAGTGGTTGGATCGGCGCATGGTCGGGACGAATTGAAACTGAATCCTGGCCGTTGTAGAGATGTGGTCGTTAGTGGAGGTTCGACTGTATATGTTTATGCATGTTTACGAAAATGATTTATCATTTTCAACGTCATTTTAATAATGTCCTTTCAGAGATAAAACATTTCTTTCATTATAAACCCATCCTTTTCCAGTCGTTTCATTGCCAAGATGGCCGAGGGAAAAAGGAAACTTTTTGCTGCATGTTAACCCGAGAATTAATAACCCCTTGCGTCCAAAACACAACTGATTAAAGAATTTACAATTTGTAAAAAAAAAAAAAGACATGATCTTCTGGTATGTTAAAGAGTATTCTTTTCTTTGTGTGATCAAATTTGTTTATTTAAAAACTTTTAATCAGAACGCCCATCGAGACAGTGTTATTTTTAATGTCTCGAAGAAGCTAAGGCCATTCTTTCCAATATTGGTCTCGTTATTCCTTGAATATGCCAATAAACAGCGTACCAAACTTTAACAAACTTTCTACACCGACTCCACACGCCTAGTTCTTGTCAAACAACGCCGGCAGACTCTACAGCAGAACCAGCTCAATAAATAGATAATAATACTAAAGAAGCAATTTTGCCTGCGGCAAAGGTCATATCGCTTGCTAAATGCCGTGAACGCTCAGTCAATAATATTTTTAAACGGTACTTTTTCCCCGAATTACGAAACCACAATGTCGTCACATTTCTTTTAAGTACGAACACAGTAACAAAGTAACTATGAATGGGTTTGTCAAACTCCATCTCAATTATGAAAATCCAAAGCATTTTATCTAAGGACACGCTGGTTCAACCATGAATGAGATATTAAAATTTACATTTTCATAAGCAAAACGTGACTTTTCTCATGTAAATTGTCGCGTTAAGTCTCGCAAAGTTCCTCTTTCATCGCCTCACCATTCACTATTCTTTACACGAGACAAGCTTGTAATTAAGTAACTAAACCATCCACGTCAATCTACAGAAGAAAAGAAAACTTCTTGAAAGATTTTATTTCTATTTTTTCAAAATAAACAGCTTATCTAAAATAAACATCTCTATCAAATGTTTGTCGCTCTCGTGAACGCAAGGGACTGTGAAATATCTTCCTGCGCAATTCTGAAGTGTTTAGTTCGTAAACAGGCGATTGTCGAATATAAAAAGCGATTCAATAAAATGCCCGACAGAATACTGAGTACATTTGTGGTCTCAAAATTCAGTTAAGTATACTTACTAAGCTTTTAGCTATAACATAAAGAACAGAGTTGAAACTGACTGAATGAAACGAAACTAGGCATACAATGATATTAACTTATCGAAGAGAAAGAACGAGCGAGAGTTTACATCAAAACACGAGTTATACACAAAAGAGGATGAATTATTCCTGAAAGACCCCCTAAAACGTTTAAAACATTGACGAACAAACAGCTTAACGTAAGCAACGAAGGGAATACAACACGCTAACCAAAACATTACAGTGTTACGAGTTAAGCGACGATTAAAGACCACTCATAAATTCGGTGGACAAGGTTACATCAAAAGGGTCGTTTTCTAACTAACACGTTTTCTTCTAACCTGCTAAGCGTACAAATCCACGGACTCATTCCTCTTCTAGACATTCCGTAAACTTCGATTTACAGATATTCCAAGCGAAACTACAGCGTCGATGAAGAATTAAGCAGTAGCAGTCGCCCCGAGGAAAGTTGTTTTCGCGCGAGCAAAAATGGCGCATCAGTGCGACAGCTTGTTCAGTACAAGTGCTTGGCGTGTGAATTCAAATGAGACCAATTCACAGTTCACGGCACAATTACAATGCTTTGGACAAAGGACCGCCCATAAAGCTCGCAGCAAACACACTTACAATAGGTCTTAAGGCTTGGTTCGCACTGAAAGCTAATATTAATATGGCAATAACCCTCGCTAACACAAACTGGCAATTCACTCGCTCGTGTTTACATTGTCAAAGTTTTTAACCCGGCGTAGAATTAAACGAGTCAGTTTGTCAATCTCGGTCTAAAATGCATAACTTTCACATAAGTGATAAATCCCAAAGTGGTTAACACATTTTTTTGGATTTATTCGGGTTCATTTAATTTAATAAAAACCGCAAGCTTGTCAGCCTACAATTAACAAAGCCACAATTCTTTTTATGGGTTTCGAAGAGAAAAGCTCTCAAATTGACAGGAACTCAAAATGGAATTTGCATTTGAACACAACAAAGGCTTGGGCATTCAGACACGATTTAAGAGCATTTAAAATCGGAAACAGTATAATAACACAGGCCACAACGGAAGCCAGGAATGCTTGAAGAATTAATCCCTTGTAAATTTGAAAGCAAACAGTTTAATACATTGACGCCTTCGATGGAAAATGAAGGGGTTTAGTTTCCTTCGTTGATCACGCCATGTTTTTTTTTTCGTTATTGCTCCGTAATGATCATTTTTCGTATCCAAAAATCTATGATCGAGTTGAATTTTGCTGAAACGCCGACCCCTCTGGCGAATAGCGGTTTCTTTAAAGATCTGACTCACACGCCCCTGACTCGCACTGTTTTGTAAGCTTGCGGTCCAGCACTAATTTCCTGTTGGTGGTTAAAATGTTAAGTACGCAGATTATTTTTTTTAGATAATCCACGTGTACGCAATCTTAAATGATTTTGCACGGTGGAATATGGTCTCATCCACAGCCGTTATTTGCGTCGTCACGTGACAGTTCTCTTCAGTGGACTAACCAAGGTAATCTGGGAGGCGTAGCATTGAAAATTAAACTCGTTCCCAGATCTCTTTTTGGCGCCAAAAAGAGATCTGGGAACGAAAATAATTCAAAGTGACTGCACGTGCCACGTACGTGCGGTTGTTTATCTGTGATTGGCGAATTTTAGAAAACCAACAGAATGCTGTCTAAAGGTTATAGGTTCTTTGATTGGCTGATAAGTTCTAGAAAACCAACAGAAAGATGTCTAAAATTTGTACGTGTGGTTGTTGGTTCTTTGATTGGTTTAGAAATATGGAAAGCCAACAAAAAGATGTCAAATAGTTGTTACGTGCGGTTGCTGGTTCTTTGATTGGCTAAGAAATTTGGAAAACCAACAGAAAGATGTCAAAATGTTGTACGTGTGGCTGTTTGCTTTTTGATTGGCTGAGAAGTTTGGAAAACCAACAGAAATATAAAGTCTAAACATTGTATATGCAATTGGTGCATATTTGATTGTTGACATGTTTGGAAAACCAATAGAAACTTGTGAAAAGCATTATTACAAACTTTAGAACAGGGCAATATGGTATATTTAGCTTTTTCTGTGTCGTGTTTTGTATATTTTCTTTGCTTACCTTTTCAGTTTTTCGTCTTTAACACGTGAATGAGATTTCTTTGACTCACGATGGAGGCCTGGGTCAGACCGGACTTTTTCTTCCTAAAGATATTGAGACGAAATCAAAATTAAGCTTCTCGTAAAAATATCTAATAAAAAATAAAATAATAATTCCACAAAAAGCTTCGATATAAAACGCTAAACGCTTACTCAGTCGCCAGTAAAACTAACACAGAGGTCACAGAGAGCTGACAGCCTACGAAAACCGGTTCTACTGGCGTTGAATGATTTCTAAAATGTACTGAATTTTATGATACATGATTTTAAAACTTGCATCTGTGTTATGGAAAACTGCAAATGCTTACGTTTCTCTAGCCTCCTCCATGATCCACAGGCAACTCTTACATAAAGGCACGAGTGAGAGACTGGTACGGAGGACAAAAAGGTGACTGAGTGGGGTGGGGAGCTTTTCGCTCGCCTCGGCCCAGTGCCCGCTCTTTTGCCCCTTTCTTGCCCCAGACCCCGGAGACCTAGGAGTTGCCTGCGGAGGAGGCTAACGTTTCTCTCGGTTATCGTCCTCGGTATCCTATAACGACTTGGAACTGCCTCTCAGTCGGGGGAACAAGTGCCGTTTTTGGCAAGTCTTCGTTGAAACACTCGGGAAGTTTCCGAATTTTATTAACCAATCAAAGAATAGCGGGAGCACTCGAGTCTACTACAAAAGTTGTGACGCAAGTATGGTGCAATCCACCGTACGGAAAAAGATGGCGGCTGTACATTTTACCACAATACCTTGCGAACCTAACACAGCCAATAGGCACATAGAAAGCCATATTTTTTTCCGAAATTCGTCCCTGCACTAACAACATTGTGTATGCAAGATTTGAAGTTTTTAGAACTTTTCTGTACGTTTTTCTGTGAGTTTTTAGGGTTTTCATGCGCTAAGAATTATGGGTAAATGTACCAGTCGCCATCTTTTTCCGTACGGTGGATTAGGATCGGATAAGTCGTGTTGCTTAGCAACTTCGGGACGAAAACCGCGGGCTCAGTCAGTTCTTGGAGACCGGAATTCGCCATCAACTGATACTTGTTCCCTGGACTGCTCTGACCAATCAGAGCGAAGATGTTCTCTTGTCGACCAATCAGGGCCAAGAAGAGAAAACATTCGTGATTTGGCTTACGCGACTTTTCCCGCGCTTGGTATCGGTTAGGCAGTTACATGTTTTCCCGCACTTGGCACTGGTTACATGTTTTCCCGCACTTGGCACTGGTTACATGTTTTCCCACGCTTGGCACTGGTTACATGTTTTCCCGCGCTTGGCACTGGTTACATGTTTTCCCACGCTTGGCACTGGTTACTTGTTTTCCCGCGCTTGCCACTGGTTACATGTTTTCCCGCGCTTAGCACCGGTTGCGCGCTTTTGCTTCGAGTTCTGGTTGGTTTATTTCGCCTATTTGCGACCTCAGTGATTTTCTGTCGTGTGATTACTTTTCTTTTAGTCTTAATTAAAGTCATTAGAAATCTCCGCTAAGCCGCTCTCACTCACTCTTACCAGTGATTTTATGGAACTTCTTGAGTGGCTTTTGTGTGATTTTCTCATCGTTGCGTTCCGTTTCTTGAGGAAGTCTCTCTCAATTGAGCACATCTCGTCGTACTTAATGGTAAGCACTTTAGGTTTACGCTCGTCTTTCTTTTTCCTACCCCATGTAAGGTGTCTTGAAAAGTCCCGTTTGTCCTCTTGTTTCTAAAACAGGTAAAAGTAAAGTTGTTTTATTTCACGTTTGTGCGACAGGGCACAACTGAGCTGACTGTATAAATACATCAGGGCCGGGTTGTTCAAAGGACGATTAAGCTAATCCAGGATTACCGCGAATTTTGATTTCAGTTTGGTAACTTTTCAGTGAGGATTTCTGTTTATATTTTTTGTCTGTCTGTTTTGACTTTGACTAATGTCAAACTCTACAAAATATTAGCAGAGAAAAACACTTTTGTTTTTTCTTGATTAACTTTTAATCCTGGATTAGCGTTAATCAGCTTTCGAACAACCGGGCTGTTCCTTATAACATCTACAAAATGCACGCCGTAAACTCTGTCGTACAAGCCACCTCTATTTAAGAGCCTATATTTATGTTGATAGAAACCTCACCAACTATATTTCAATTTTTAAAGGAGCTATGTAACGATATCTTAAGTCATTTTTGCGAAGTTCAAAATCACCCTCAAACTGAAGAAAGCCTCAAAATAATAGTTTACTAAGGTAGACTAGGGGTACCATATTGGAAGTGAAGTGCTGCCACATTTGTAATTTCATTATCACCGTTGGTTTTATAAAACAATGTCACGCAAGATCCTTTCGTGCATTTGCGTCTCAAAATAACCTTATACTAACAAAGCGCAAAACCAACATCTGGTAGTGACAGACACATTTGTTACAATGTCACAGCCAGATTTAGGACACTACTTCCAAATATTTAATTTTCGAGGAAATTCAAGTAAACCAATTGTGAACACAATGCAACATGTCCAAATATTTAATTGTCGATGTGATTGAAGTAAACCAATGCAACGTGCGTGCGTGAAATCGTAGAAAAAAGGAGCACGCGACTCGGATCTCACAAAGGTCAGTTCATATGTTCGCTTGAAACATAACAGGGCGGCTTGGTAATAAAACAATGTCACGCAAGATCCTTTCGAGCAAGAGCGTGTGCAACAGCGTCTCAAAACAGCCGAAATCGGCAACAATCAAGCATCAGAGCGTCTCAAAACAGCGTCTCCTCGAGCGCGCAAAACAAATCCCGAAAACAACAATCGTCTCTTCTCGTGCAAATGTCGTCATAAATCAGACTTTTCACGCGGAGGGGCCTGGGTACTGCTAACAAACATCTTACCGGCTTCATGCCGGACGGAAATCCTGAAATCGAAACTCAGGACAGAAATAGGAGGCTGCCCTGTGCGGGCAGCAAAAAACACCAAAGAGGTAATAAGAAACCAAACAGGAACAAAGATGGTTGAGGATGGAGAAGATTAAGAGGGATTGCGAATGGCCAATTTTTTTAAGAAGCGCCATCCGTGACGTACCTCCTTTAATATTTTACAGACAGAACATTCTTGAACACTAATTAACAATTAGATTATGAGCTTGAGATTTCTAGAGAAATCGAGAGCGAATAATCTAATTGTTTTTAGTAAAATTCATGATAAAACGAGACTCGTGTCAGAAAAAATACCGAAACTTCGGAGAAACGAGAAGAAACCGCCATTTTGTAGACGACCTCCAGCCAATTAGATTGCCGCATTTGCATTAGTATATTAGTAGATGTTTGCTAATACAATTTGGGAGCTTACCGCTTTTTCACTCTATAACAGAACCTGGCCGTTTAAAATCAAGGTAAGATCAACTTCATGTAAGCGAGCGTGTGATGCATGTGGCCGTGAGCTCACCTTGGGGTCTGGGTCCTGAGACACGGCTCTCGGTACCCAGAGTTGAGTAGCAGTAGTAGTTAGAGTGGAGGCTGTAGTGCCACTGAACAAATGTGATACATCAGCACTGTGAGGTCTTCGTTTGTCTTTCCTCTCTTTTCTGAACATCTGAGAATGAGCAGAGAGAAGAAAGAAAACACCGCCATTTTTTCAATTTTTATCATGTTTCTAACTATCACGTATGTGAATAAAATCCTAGTGTGTGACCATTCAAATGAAAGCTATTGAGCAGTATTTTCATGTGGTACTGTTTATTATGCCGTACAAGATGGTTCTAACTTTTAAGTCTGTGGATGAAATCCTAGTGTGTGACCATTCAAATGAAAGCTATTGAGCAGTGGCACTGTTTGTCTTTCCTTATCTTGCAAAATACAATTTGAGATTTTTTTCAATTTTGAGCTTTCACACTCTTGGGAGTGAAAGGGGTAATAGCTAACGACAAGTTGTCTAAGCAACCATGCACTCATCTATTCATACGTTTAAGCATCTCACGATCCACCGTGGTTCTCGTTCTCTCTTTACGGTGTTGTTTTGCAGAAACGGCTTACAGTAAGCTCCGGAACATTTTTCTTTAACATCATGTTCGGATGGACCGGCGTGCTAAACGAACAAACATTGTGTATTACGCAAACTGCTGGATGACAATGTTTGATCTAGTTCAAACATTTCATTCATCAGCATATTCCGTGATGAACAATGTAAGAACGGGCTAAGAAAGATACCAAGATGTATAACACACGTGCAGAGCCATATTGTATTGATCCTTAAACGACATTCTCGTTGCCGTCGTTGTCTTGGTTAAAACGGACCTTCAGATTGGGGTACGAGTACGAGAACGAGTACGAGTACGACTTTTTAAACCTATTGCTCATCCTCAAGATCATCATGTATCACGCCAATCTCCGGCCAGAACCTACACTTCTACTGGTCAGTCACAGGGAAGAGCGAGGGCTCTGGGAACAATATTGTTTTGAAAGTAGAAACTCGTACTCGTAATCGTACCCCAATCTGAAAGTCCGTAAATACACGACTACAACATCAACAACAAATAGCTTGAATTGCATGACCATAAATCCATCCAGAACTGCAATAGAATACAACTTAGACAAAAAAAAAAACAAGTAAAAAGATAGCGGAAACTGAGTTACATCAGCCTGAATTGATAACAATTTGTCACGTAAATGATCAAAGCATAATAAGATCAACTTCATCACTTAAAATAATTAGGACAGTTCATTTGATTACAGAACTGTATGGTAGATAATTATTTGATATTCAGGAAGTGATACTATATTTTGACTATAAAACCTGTCCCTAAGAGTTACGTATGTAGGGAAGTGAATTTCGTTTTCGATTTGATTGGATACACATGTAGAACAGAGTCTATTATCTCTAGAGGTTTGAACATACCTCATGCCAATTTCTATTATCACTTTCTTTATAGTTCCCACTTCATACCGCATTCTATTGTTGTGGGATTTATAGCAATTCCCACTAATATAGCTTTAGTTTGTTATAAATTCAACTGACTTTTATAAATTTGTGATGGAACTGACGAAGTCAGTGGTCTGTCGAAACATGTTTTCTAAAATTAAGAGTGATGATGAATATATGAATGAAATCATATTAAATGATTAAAAATTAAGAGTGTCGTGTTGTTTATAACAATTTTTACTTGCCTTCTGCTATCAAGACCTCCTATCCGCATTAGTTTGTGATTACTATAACTCGAAATTTCACTAAGGTTTTTCTCTCATTCACCTTCCTTGTAAAATCTTAATAATAAGATGTATCTTCGCTTTTGACGGTGTTATAAAATCCGGACAACATCGGGCCATCCTCACGCAAGAATTTTTTTCAATTAGATTGGAAATTCAATATCACAGAGCAGCTTACCCTAAGTGTGTCACCTTTGCTTGAAGCTAGTACCCTTGCAATCTTTTTAAATCCATTTCGAATGGCTAACTCTCTGGCAGTATCACCAACCTTGGAAACAAGCGAGAAACCAACATGAGGGTTACACTGTGAAGTCCCAAAGAATGTCTGCGAAGGAGGCTAAAACTAAGGAGGATAAAATGGATTAGTTCTGACTGTGCCCGACGCCATCTTGACCTGGTGACGAGCAAATCCGGAAAGAAGGTCGCGTGTCATAGTGAAACACGTGATTTATACAAGTTAGAATATAAAACACGAACTCGTGTTTTCTTTGACTAGAAGCCCTTTTATAAGATTTACCCAATAACAGAACACTGTGAGAAATATTAAAGATGTGGTTATTCAGTGTTCATCGTGGTTTGATAGATAAATGAACGTTTAATCGTTTGTCTCACGATGGAGTCACTTTGAGGTGTTGATCGCGACGTTTCGACTGCTTTAAGCACTAAGTCCTAGTCTTCGTCAGGCGATGAGGCCAATTGTTTACGTGTCGCTATATGTAGCACCTTGGTTCGCTGCTATTGGTGCATTTCAATCCCCATTGTTATTCGGACTAGGTGTTGTTCCCTCAAGCGGTCTGACTAGATGTTGCCTCTGCTGTGAGAAATGTTCTCCGGGGAAAAGCGACAGAGTGCTCGCATGTTCAAGTTTTATTGTTGTAAGTGTAAGAAGTAGGGTTAGCCGGATTATGCTCGTAAAATCGAGCATTATGCTTTTGGGCGTCACCCTTGAAAACAGAGCATTATGCTCAAAATTATGCTCGGATGGTTACATTATGCTCAAAATTATGCCGGTTAAATTTCACAATTTTTCCCTTCAAAAAACCTTCCCACCTCCTGCACCCCTATCATGTACGAGCCATGCCTTGGGAGCCTGGCATAATGAGGTAACCAGGCCTCCAATGAGGTAACCAGACCTCCAACTATGTAAAGATGTACTGGAAACGAGTCCAGACTCTTGATAGAGTTTCTATTTTGGAACTTACAGACGTTTTAGAAAATGATAAATACAGAATTGGCGTCTTTCTCCAGTGATCGTGTTTCGATGGGCGATATTTGTACTGTCAAGTGCAAATTTGGAGGCCTATACCCCTTCTGTTGTAATTCCCACCACTTTGTGCTTTTTTTCTATTGCAAAACATTACGCAATGTCGCGGAAAAAAAATTCCTATTTGTCCCGGTTCCCGCCCTCTCTTCTCCCGCCTCCCGTAGACTACCTGCCCCTCTACTCCGCCCCCCCCCCCCCCCCCCCCTTCCACACCCCCAACTGAATACTTGTATTCCCCGAATGAATCTCCATTGCTAGACGGACTTTCGCCTGGAAAAATAATAGTTTACTAAGGTAGAAAAACATCAAACACGTAATAATAAACCAAGCAGGAACAAAAATGGTTAGGATTGGGGAAGATTGAGACGGATTACGAACGACGGACATGAACAATTTGAGCTAAATATTTCAAGGTCTAGTATGTGCCGTGTTTCGTCATTTTTACCGGTAGCTCTACTTTCTGACTGCAGAAGCAATTGATATACTGCTTACATTATTTTTCACGGTAATGACACTTCCCGCCTTTATTAACATTTCAGTGAGTTTTTCATGTCCCATACTGGCAGCAATATGCAGGGGGGTGTTGCCGTCCTGAAAGAAAAACAGCCATTGTCAATATTATAACTAAATACCAAACTGTACATTCAGTGGAATCCTGCGGTTAATCCGATGGCCAATGGCCTGCCAAAATGGTCGTATTTATTAAAAGATTAAAGTCTGTCTACAAGCAGACTCGTACCCAGTCGCTATTTATATGTTTTTGGGATGAGAGAAGATTGGATACGAAAGTGGATTGAGGCGCATCCCTTCCCATGATTCTCCGCGCGCCTCAATCCACTCTCGTATCCAATCTTCTCTCATCCCAAAAACATATAAATAGCGACTGGGTACGAGTCTGTGTCTGCAAGCCTATAAGCTAGTGGCTTATCAGGCTGTAGTATGAAGCGACTATGAGAGAGCTTCTTATCAAAATTTTACGGCATTGCAATCTATGTCATTTGTGACTGTTAAAGTCTGTCTACAAAACTAGGTTGCTTATCTGGGGTGGGATGCTAGTCCATCGCAGGTAACCCCCAGCATTTTTGTAAGGTTGCCCTGACAATTTGCCGCTACTATACCCATTTACTCCTGGGTGGAGAGAAGCAATGTGAGAGTTAAGTATCTTGCCCAAGAACACAACAGAATGTTCACCGCGCGATCCGGCGTCCAACACGCTAGCCATCACGCCGCTGTGCTTCCCACTGTAAATATATGGTTCTTAAATAAAGAAAAAGACTGTCCAAGCTTTTAACTTACATTGTTCTGGTCAGAGATGTTAATCTTTGTTTCCATAAGTGAGTTGCACACTTGAACATGTCCATAGCGTACTGCAATGTGCAGGGGAGTGTCACCATACTGTTGAGAAAAATAAATAATACAGCAATAAAAACTATTTTTTAACAAACATTACATTTTCCAGACGTTTTTAGTTAAAATAAACATTTGTAAATGTCATAACTATCATCCTTTTTCTTTCAAACTTGGTAAAGTAACTCAATTTTACACGCTCTTTTCGCTTACGACATTTTATTGTTAATGGTTGAAGTTTTAATGATGCTAGTCAGGCCAAATTAAAACAGTGACGTCCTACCCAGTAAAACAAACCCTCTCAAATAATTGTGTATTTTCAAAGCTGACGATTATTTTGTTACATTTTCAAACACATGCACGCTAATTTTTATTCCTCGCGAAGCGAGGTTTACGGATTCAGAAGTGCACAAAGGTGGGGGAGGGGGGTGATTAAGTGAAGATGGGCATTTCCTTGCTCTAATTAATAGGGAAGGTTAAGGTAAGACTTTCAGTTCCTCATATAAGGGAGGGGGGGGGGGGGGGGGGGGGGGGGGGGGGGGGGTAGGGGGGAGGCTAATGTTTTGCACTTCACTATAGGGGGGGTGATGATGTCCAGGCCCCTCCCCTAAATTCCCCACTGCTCCACAATCTCAGACTGGCCAAACAGAAAAATCAGTCCTCTTCTCCATCCCGGCCTACCTGATACATAGTTAGACAGAGATTTTGACTCATTATAACAACCCCCCTCCATCTCCCCAATCCACAACCACCTATCCAATGGTATCCCTCCTCCAAACAATCTCTTCAAATTTGTCAACACTCTCTTTGCCCCTATTCAAGCCAAGTAATCCACTCTTGCAAAATTCTTTTTATAAAATAAAATTGTCTCTAAAAAAGATATCTTCCTCCCTACTCAGGACAATTCAAGTCCAACTTCAAATAATCCACCCCAGCCAAATTCTTATATATAACCCTTTACCCCCCACCCCCCCCCCCCCCCCCCAAACACACACACACATCAAAAAAAGGCACTTCTCCGAGCTTCGCGAGGACCTGCGAGTCATGTATTACTAGTCTACTAATAATATAAGTCATAGATTTTAACGATTTTATTTCTCCGTTTACTCCTTCATTTTTGTTTTGATTGGGAAGATATATCAAACACTTGAGACAGTGTTTCATCACATTTCCAAACACCTAGAGTTTCGTCAAAAATACTCTGATGCTCGTCGTATTTTCAACTCCCTTCTCTGAGTTTTGAAATGTGGTGAAACATTGTCTCTCCTGTTTGATATTGCTTTAAAAAACATACATCATTCTTTACTAGTGGATTGGATCCTCCATTTAACAAAACTTGCAATGTTGTACAGTGACAGTTTTGTGCGGCCAGATGAAGGCTGGTGTAACCAGTCTGGAAAAAAAGAGAAATTAATATGATAACCGCAACTGTAGTCTGGTCTCCTACTCAGCCGTTATTTCAACGTTATTAAAAAAAAGGTGAAGCCACACTTGGGGAGAAGCGTTGCGTGACGATACAAATAACGGCTGCGTAGGAGACTACACTTGGGCCAACAACTGGCCCACACTGCTGGAGCGTATCCCAGTTTCCATAGCATGAAGCCAACTAGGAGTATTGTACTCTCCTGGATGGGATGCTAGTCCATCGCTGGTTACCCCTAGCATTTTGTCGTCGGTTCCCATTTATACTCCTGGGTGGAGAGCCGCACTGTGAGAGATTATAAGTATCTTGCCCAAGAATACAACACATGTACAGTGACCCTGGCCAGGGCTCAAACCCAGACCACTCGATCCATTGTCCAATGCACTAACCATTAGACCACCACATCTCCCATTTTGCCGTTATGTGCAACGCTTTGGAGAGGAGCATTGTGTGACAAATATCTAAATAATGGTCACAAAGGAGACTTTTTGATCAGGACATCATATTTTATTTTTCATACTGACACAGAGCTTGATCTACAGAAACAGCACAAATACAGCCGACTTCCATTGTGCGCCGTTTGCAGCATCCCGCATGAAAGGTCGTAAAAAAGAAAGGTCCTGTACGTGTCTTGTGGGATGCTGCAAGCGGTGCACGATGGAAGTTGGCTGTATTCACAGGCTTAGATCTACAGAAACAGCACAAAACATGTTTTTTTATTTCCTAAATATCAGAGGGCACAGACATGGAATATGGTCTTTATTGCATGATCAAATCCAAACGAGGTGTGACATTTTTTTAGCAATCTGATGACTTACCCGATTGTGAATATTTACATTACATTTTGCTGTCACTAAAAGCTCAACACATCTGCTGTAACCATTCCAGGCTGCCTCGTGCAGAGCTGTGTTCCCATTCTAAGAAGTAATCAATCTAATTTAGCAACAGAATCACCAATGAAATAAACATCACATACTTTGAAATATATTTTATCAATTTAATGCAAATAAAATGTTGGTGACCAACAGTCGCAATTGTGGGAAACACAGTCAGTGGCTCAATGGTTAGTGCACAGACTGGCCTGTAAAATTTTGATAAGATTATCTTTCTCCCAAAGGATTTTTTTGTGGGTTTTTTTTTTTGGGGGGGGGGGAGGGTGGGGAGAGGATACTGATTGGCCAGGTATGCATTTCTCTACTAGAAGTTTGACTCTCAAGTAATCCAGTTATCCTATGCATGTGATAATATTATTGTCCAGTAGCTAGAAGAGGTGTACCACTTAATTGATGTTGATCAATGAAATGACAAAAAAATATTAGCAGAAATGACTTACTCAGTGGCAGATCCAGACCTGTTTATAAGGCGGAGGCCCGAAAAATTTTCACAAATAGGGGGGGGGGCCTCCCCTAGATCCGCCACTGTTACTTAACAACAGTACAATTGGTATACACCCCTGGCTAAATACTAATGCTGTTAACTTTATGTAATTTACCTCATCAGTGTTGTCAACACAGCAACCAGCTTGTAATAAAGTGCGAACAATGTCTGTGTGGCCATGAATAATAGCACGATGAAGGGCAGTCACTCCATTCTACCATATACAAAATAATTAATTAAAATAATATTGCCTAAATTAAAATTATCACAGTTATATTTTAATACTACTGATCAAGGCCCATACCTGAAGCAAATGCTATTTATATTTTATAATTAGTACTTGACAGTTGATAAATATCCAAGTCAATCATTTGCTGATTCTTTATAGTGAAGAGATTTTCATTCTCTCTGAGCGCCAGTGTGGTGGTTTCTTTCCTCGTAATTTACTACCCTCAAGTCATATGCAACACAAGTTAAACTGGCACATGGTCAGAGATAAAAAATCCTGCTCAGAGAGTATCAATGGGCCTTTATCACAGCCCGCCATGTTGGTAAAAACAATAGCTTTTTATTCCCCAAGGTCCCCCAAGCCTCGCATTCAGACGTTTCACAACAAGTTTACGTGGGGTTTCAGATGCGGAAACAAAGGTTTTAAATCCTCTGGGATTTAAGATGGCCATCACGTGATTAAGGTCCATTACCGTAAAAGCTCTATTTAGCCCCCCCCCCCCCCCACCTTTGGAATTCAGATTTTGTAATAAGCCCCCCTCTCTAATAAGCCCCCCTTCTTGGGGCCTGAAATTAAATAAGGCTTAATAGAGCTTTTACGGTATTGATACTCTCAGAGCAAGATTTTTTACCTCTCTGAGCAAGTGCCTGTTTAACTTGTGCTGTATGAGGGTGGTAAATTACAAGGACAAAGGCCAAAGGTCAAAAGGGCTGGAAAATGAATGTCTGGTAGCCAATTAATATATATATATTAATCAAATACAATTATTGCGCGTCACAGATGCACATTTTTAATAAAATAAATAATAAAATAAAACGATTGAGCCAAATTTGGCGAGAGTTTGAAAACTGATCTGGCCACTTGACTGTATAAGAAACTGTGGGTTTGATAATTTAAAACAGGGGGGGGGGGGGGGGGGTGACAACTCAAACAAATGCTGTTTTTGAGCAATACTATGTGTAAATGAAAGTTGTCCAAAAAATTTGGAAATATATCATCACGATTTTTTCGGAAACATTGTGTTCGATGTCCCAATTTTTTACTCCAATGTCCCAGAATTATCTCATGAGTCTCCCGATTCCCGGCAAAATCTCCAGATTCCAGGAAGAATTTTGTTTTTCTCCCTAAACAGGTCTTCTTAGAGTTACCCCCATATTTAAAGGTGTCGAGCTGTACCTCATCTGTTAAGTCCAAGTCAGCTCCAGCCTCTGTCAGAGCCTTGACAGCTAACAACTGACCTTTATACGCTGCATAATGGAGAGCTGTTTTACCATTCTGACAAAAAACAGCCAATTGATAATGAGACTGCATGAAGTAAAGATAGAACTTAAGACGAAATCCATTAGAAAATCGAGTAATATTTCTGGCCAGTGGACAAAAATCCTGTACTACGACGCCATAAATTTTCACACTAGACATTCATGAGCCATACCTTAACGGTATTCACCAAATAATATAACTCCACAATCCTTAAATTGCTTTCAGCCTTGAGTTTCCTCCCGTGAATGGGTTGAGTCATGAGAGGTGGCAGCCATGTTTAACAAAAATTCTGCTGCCACCTCTCATGACTCAACCAATTCACGGGAGGAAACTCAAGGCGGAAAGCAATTTAAGGACTGTGGAGTTATATTATTCGGTGAATACCGTTAAGGTATGGCTCATGAATGTCTAGTTTAAGCGTGAAAGCTTATGGCGTCGTAGTACAGGATTTTTGTCCACTGGCCATCGAATGGATTTCATCTTAATTGTTCTGGGGGAGGGAGGAGGGTGCTCGCTCTATAAGTTATATAGGCAGACTCGTACCCAGTCGCTATTTATGTGTTTTTGGGGTGAGAGAAGATTGGATACAAGAGCGGATTGAGGACGGTGCGCAGGGAGTCACAGGAATTTCCTTTGTGAATCCCTTTCCGTGACTCCCCGCATGCTTCAGTCCACTCTCATATCCAATCTTCTCTCACACTAAAAACACAAATAGTGACTGCGTTCGAGTCTGCTATATCTATAGGTGTACGAACGTGTAGCAATGCGTAGCAGGCATAGTAGGGGGGGGGGGGGGGGGGGGGGGGATCAGGGGGAAAAGGAAGAGGGAGAAAGGGTGTGGATGGGAAGGAACATAAAAAGGTATAATATGTGAAATAGAATCACAATCCCCCTTTAATTTGCCACCCTCTGTAAAGTTCATGTTGATGGTTATGCCATTGACTTAGCTTTAAAAAAAGTTACAAAACCAGGATATAAAGTTATTGATTGATTGATATCAATAATGTTACCTTATCTATTCTTGAGTTGACATTGACACCCAGGGCAACAAGTCGAGAGATCTCTGAGAATTTGTTGAGCTTGACAGCAATTAGAAGCTGATCACCGGCATTACTCTTTTTGAACATTCGTCTCAATGTGTCCTTCAGTGTCGCACAATCACAGTCATTCAGTGCATTGCAAGTTTAATTTATCAATGTGACAGAGAAGATTCTTTTCTCCACCTATATTGTTTTCAATTTCAAAACCAAAATAATTTAAATTATTGGAAAGAAATGATGGTATATTTTTAAGCTTTGTAGAAATAGGAGATAGATGATCCCAAATCTTCCAATCTCACAAATTATTTGGCCAACTGGGGGAGTTTGGACAACTAATATTTAAAATGGACTTCTTATGGTTTAATTGGAGCATTTTTTGTTGTCCATTTTTCGGGGTTGACAAGGCATCTTTGCGCAACAAGGCGATCTCCAGGAGTTCTCCTAACCTGAGATCAGGTAGAGGCATTCCTTTTCCCTACAAATAAAAGAGAGCAGGAAGGGAAAAGGAACTTTTTTCCCTCTTCCGCCGACCTTAGCTTGGAAAAAAAGAGCACCTGATCGCAGGTTAGAGTTCTCCGGCCCACTGATTTGGATTTTCAAAGGTTTTCTAAGGAACGGAGTATCTTCAACCCCCCCCCCCCCCCCACCCCTACCCTCCCAAAGAAAATCCAAATCCGGGAGAACTCTAACCTGTCAGGAACACATGTATACTGATGATGACAGAGGCACTTTTACAAGAATCTTAGTATATATAGTAAGTAGAAAGAGAGGCCAGTGCAAATTAAATTAAAGTGGACACTTTGTACTCTACTAAAAGATCCCCATAAACTTGTAGGATCATAGAATATATAATCACTGTACAGTGGAACCCCGATTTAACGAAGTGCCAGGGACTGGGGAAATTGGTTCGTAATAAATCAGGGTTTCATTAAATCGAGAACCCCGATATAACGAATTTGTTGAAAACTGACCAAAAACTTCGTTAAATCGGGGTATAGTTAATAATTAATTTGCCGTAATGTTAACTGATAATTATAAAGACAAAGAAGATAAAGCCGATTAGATGGCCACGACAGTACTATTTCTAGCAACATGTATGACTGTAATGGACTGCTGACAACTTTCTTTTAGAGAATTAAAATATGTTACTGTAGTCGATTATTCATCTTCTATGGCATGATGACATTTATTCGTTATATCGAGGTAGATTTTACATTCGGGCTTCTAGATTGTGTTCGTTATATCGGGTACATATTTCGTTAAATTGGGGTTCGTTAAATCGGGGTTCTTTTCCATACATTTTATTGTAATTCTGGCCGGGCTGAATAAATTTGTGCGTTAAATCGAGGTTCATTAAATCAGGGTTTCACTGTACCAAGATGAACAATTTATTGACCAGGGCCCGGTTGTTCGAAAGTCGATTAATGCTAATCCAAGATTAAAAGTTAATCAAGCTTTTTTAAACACTTTGATACATAAAATTTCTCATGTATAAAAGTGTTTTCTCTGCTAATATTTTGTAAAGTTTGAGATTAATCAAAGTCAAAACAGAAGGACAAAAAATATTTATATAAACAGAAATCCTCACTAGAAAGTTACAAAATAGAAATGAAAAATAATATACACGCTAATCCTGGATTAGCTTAATCGTCCTTTGAACAACCTGGCCCAGAGGAAAGAGAAATTTGTATTTTAAAAAAACACATGTTTTATATTTCTACTCTGCTCAAGATAAAATAGCAATATTAATGTCAGTTAATTGTTAAAAGTGTTAATTTCCACACCCAATGTCCTACTGAATTGTACATATATAACTACCCTCATATGCATGATCAGGGGGGGCTAGCAGCGAGGCCTGGGACCTAGTATATATGATTGCACATTTTAGAAATTTGGCCGAGCGAGACTAAGTACTGGTTTGTTTAAAATAAACATGGCGGACGATGGCTGACATGACGTGCGTTTGTGTTCGTTCAGAAATATTTTGGCGATTCCACGTCCAAACATCTATGGGAACGATTCTGTCGCTGTTTAACTGAACTTTGGTCATTGTGGGACACCATGGATGAAAATTCCACAGCAAACTCCCGTAGAGGTACGTTTCTCGAATGATTGACAGATTTCTTTACTTGTGCGATCATGTATTGCGGAAAAGCGGCAAGATCAAAGGGCGCTGCCTGCCCGCCCTGTGCATGATTATACAATTTTAATAAGCTTATGTATAATGATGTAATTATCAATGCCATTCTTCAGGACACCTTCCAAGATGTGGTAAAAGCAATGTAAAATGGAATTTCAATAGATGAAAATGTTCTTTCTTCTCAAGGATTAAATTCAATATGCGAACGATCCAATTTCACACGTGTATTACGTTCTTTGCGCGATCTTATCTACATCTGAAAGATACAAGGTCGCTCAAACGAACACCAAACACTTTTGATTTTAATGTCACCGAACTCTCTAAAGCATGTATGGCAATTAAAAAAACTTCGATGAAACTACGTGATTTAACAGCAGAAACGTTCATCAAACGAATGTAAGGCTTCTCATACTCAAATGGACGTCTGAGTGGGCAAATTCTCGTGTTGTCGTAATTGATCCCTTCCGTTGATAGGTCTTCACGAAATACCTATTACACCATTAGCAAACTTGTACAATGTTTAACCGCAAGATACTGTAGAACAACAAGTAGTTTACATGTTGTCATTGCAAACAGTTCAGGGTTTATGAGGTGTTTCTAAACGGGCGGAAAACGATCCGTTTACGTAATGAAGTCTGCTTTAATTCAAGGCTTAAAAGCTACGAGCAGTTCTCGAGGATTAATATTAGAAAGAGAATCGTTTCAAAACGGAAGGCTTACGTATTTCTCGGATAATCTGCACTGTTCATGAATTAAACAGCAAATTGGGATCAACGTTTGATGACGTTTGTGTGTCGAAGAAATGGCTTCGAGGGCTTTATCACTCACTGTAAACAATATCAACTACTTGAAACTGAAGTTTGACTGCAGCGAACTCATTTTCGGCGCAATTTGGGCCATCAAACTCGCTGGAGGTCGTCAATTAACAAAAACAACGTCCCGTAGATTAAATTAGATATCAAAGTAACTATTTTTAATTAAGCTTATATAATAGCATGCAGCGACGAGCGTACATAAAGGTTATTGTACTTACCAAACGGCACAAAGTGAGTTTGTTTCTCGCATCGCGATCGAGGGCTACCGCACGTCCATGATTCCCACACAGGTATAAAGTCAGATGAATGTTTATCTATCAGCCAAAAGTGAATTTAAGGAAGTAGACGTTCTGAGTTTCTTTCAAAACATTGCACACAGACAATAAGAAGGAAACTGTCAAATACAATAACCACGACCACAACAACAGCAGAAGAACAAATACAAGCGGAAACCGCAAAACGGCCTGTGGCGGTCTGTCACGAAATCAAAGTAACGTAGCGCTTGCGTGACGGAAGACGTCACATGATCCTTATTCTTGTCACACAATGCTTTAGTTTGTGTTCCCTTTATTCGAAAATTGTGACCCTGGGGTGTTTATTTGTGCCCGGCTTTTAATCAAGAAAATATGATCAGCTGCAATATTTTAAAACTTTCCTGGGAATGGATCAGTCACGTCCATTTTCAAGATGTTTGGAACAACAAGGAACTCCTTCATAAATTTTATTCCTATTACGTCTATTGTTCTGGTTCGTACGCTTAGCGGAACTATGTTCTATTAATTGCTTATTGCTATGACTGAGTAGAGTCCGATTTGTTAATCACGAGTATGACTATTTATTATATGGCAAACTGGTCCACGATGAAAAGGAACATTCTGATTGGTTCCCTGAGCGGTCCGAATTTTGCAATACGGACCGCAAAGATGGACCGCTCACGAACTCATTTCGCCAAATTCCTTTTATGAAACATTGAACAAAAGAAAACTGTTTTCTATTAAGTAGTAACATTTTTCCTCATGTCTAGCGGACAATTTTGGTTAAACTTTTCGCAACATGCCTGAAAAATGCAAGAATATGCTTAGATTTGGCGCGCGCGCGTTAGCCGAGAATGGTTGCATTAATTTCTCAGCAAAATTTTTTAAAAAGCCATTATAATAAAAACTTTATTGAACTAGCTTGTTCGGTCCGTATTGGGAAATATCGGTCTCGTTCTTTTTTTGCAAGTTTATGGACCTCGCCTTCGGCTCGGTCCATAAACTTGCAAAAAAAGAACTCGACCAATATTTTCCCAATACGGACCTCACGCTAGTTCAATAACATCTATATCTTGATCGATTTATACAAAATCATTCCCGAATCATTACAGACCGAATTGGACGACACGAAGTTCTGTTATAACAAAATCAGTAGACAAAGCAAAGCCTGCATGCTAACAATGAATCATGCCTTTGACAAAATGTGAGTTAAAAAAGTAAATTTGGAAAATGTTTTCGGAATACAGTGTAACGAAGGAATATTCAGTCACAAGGAGGAAGCCAGTCAAGTGCAGGGACGCGATTTTGTTATTGGACACTTCGTTATTGGACACTTTAGTAGCTGCTCGCGCTATAGAGTGTGTTAAGAACCAATCACTTACCAAAGTTTTTTATAGTTATGATTAATGACAAAAATCAGCAGAAACTAATCGGTTTTTGCCCGTTTCTTTTCCACAACAATAGTTACTAATGCAACCTCGCGATTATTTCCTGATTCGTTTTAATATAGCGCGGTGAAACTGGGTGTGAACGGAATGTGAACGTGAGTACTTACCTCTAAAGTATAAAAGAAAGTTCAAGCAACTATATATCCAATTTATATTTCCCACATTGGACAGCACGTAGTTTCACGCACGAGATAATTCAGTGAATACGTAAAAGGATTTCGCGATTATCCAATTTGTGGAAATAATCGGATTGAAACATTCCTCTTACCGCCAAATTGGATTCGGTCTAGGGGTTGACAGCCCTGAGCCTGAATGTTTTTGAATTTACCAAATTTCGCAGTCTGGTTTGTTTTTTCCTGTATTAACTACGTGATGGCAAGATAGTCAACATAAAGACCATAAATATGGTTCGTTGTGCTCGGTAACCTTAATTCTCATGCAGTCGAGGGCAAAATCCTGTCTCCGAGACGGAAGTGATGAGGCCGCGATTTTCGTCCCGAAGTTGCTAAGCAACATGCATAAAGCCCTGGCCAAACGGAAACGCAAGTAGACGCAAGTTTCCAACTTGCGATGACGCGTTCACCAGCTTTGATCGAGATCAAATTTGAGCGCAAGTAGACGAAAGTTTTTCACCGTTTGGCCACCCAATGCAAGTCAACGCAAGTTTTTTCGTTTATTCTGGTACTGAATTGCAGCCCACGCAGGAGCATTCAAATGGCTTCTCTTTTTTTTTTTGCGTCATCGTACTTGCGTACACTCGCGATAAACTTGCGACTCCGTGTGGCCACCAACGATTAGTCTGTACGCAAGTTCAACTTGCATATCATTGTGCCATGCTGGGGTGACAATTTTCTGAGTACTCGTGAGTGCTCGCGCTGTTGTTGATTGGATAATAAGAATCGGAAACTCTTCGAGTGCTACTTATGCTCTCGACTGCATACTGCCTCTCTCCAATCAAGTGCATCAATAGGTATATACTAGCCTCCTACGCAGACATTCAAACGAATTTCAGCGTAGGAGCCTAGGTATATACCGACATACCGTAAAACCTGTAAAACCGGCTCGAAAAGAATATTTAGGACCCTTGGGTGGGCTTCATTTCGAGATGGGCTTCTTTTCGAGATTAGTTTTGCAAACTCAAGAGGGGGGCTTCTTTCGAGATGAAGGCTGCAAATATTGAGATTGACAACTATAAAACAATACGTAACTGATTACTGAAGACATTTTTTCAACCATGAAACTCGGTTTAATGTTAAAAAAAAATCGCGAAAACAAGAACATCATTATTTGGGAATATTTTCGCGATGGGCTTCTTCTGCCCACAGCACTGGGCTTCTTTCGAGGTTATACTGTATCTATAACCTTTGATGGACTAGTGTCCCATCAAGGAGGAGTCAAATTGCCAGTCGCTTCATGCTACAGAAACAAATACATGTCAAGCGGCGGTTGTGGAACATTTCTCCCATGAGCAGACTCGGTTAACTTTATGTCATTTACAACGACCCCATTTCCTTTCAAAACTCTTAGGTTCGAATCTCGGACCCGGCGTCACATGTCAGTGTGTTGAGTTTGTTGTTGGTTATCATCCTTGCTCCGAGGGTTTTTCGCCGGGTACTCTGGTTTACCTCCCTCCACGAAAACCAACCTTTCTAATTTCCAATTCGATCTGGAAACAGTGGATAGAAGAAACCACTCTGTGGATTTCCACTGATGAAAATTCCATTTATTTTATTTTATTTTTTTACTTTATTTAACCACGGTTGTTTTATAAGGATTACAATACTAACTACAATAGCTGGGTTGAACTTTCTTTTAAAAAAAATGGCTGACTATAAAAGGCCAAGCGAGAACGACAGTCGCTGAGAGTTGAATTGCACGACAGTTTCCTTCAAAGTCTCAGCGACTATCATCACCTCCGGGGCCAAACGAGAAAAAGCTCTCGATGACTCTCAAGAAAAATTTGAGCAGTCACCGAGAGTGCATGAGAGTTTCAGGCTTAATTCAAGTTCGCCATTCGTAATCCGTCTTAATCTTCCCGAATCTTAACCATCCTTGTTCCTGTTTGGTTTATTATTACTTCTTTGGTGTTTTTCTACCTTAGTAAACTATTATTTTGAGGTCTCCGCCTTCAATTTAAAAGTATTTATAAACTTTGTACATCAGAAAAATGACTTAAAAGTGTTGTGACATATAGCCCCTTTAACGACAACGACAGTTTGAACTTTTGTCAACTCTCGTCCTCGTTGGCCTGGGCTGAAAACAAACAGTTTGGACCTCACTTTTTCGTAAAACAAAATCATTATAAAATGATTTTTGCTCGCGCTTCGCCTTGAGTGACGGCAATCGAAACTGACTGCTGATTGGTTGACAACGGGCGCGCGCTTCCCTCCTTTGTTTTGGTCACAACTGCAAAACTTTTTATTGGAAAAGAAAAAAGCGCTCGGTTAGGCGTGTTGTTTTGCAAAGCCCGATTTCTGTTGAATAGAAAGACGTGAACACTAAAAATGGGAATAGCTTGGAGCTCATATTTATCAAAGAGAAAGGAAAACATCCATTATAAAAGGTAAAGTGTATGTTTATGTGATTCAATCGAGGGTTTTCTTTTTCGTTCGTACAAAAACACAAAACTTTAAAATGCTTTTAATAATGATATTCAAGATAGTATTGCGAAGCACTTGGCCTTTCTATTTTATGGTTTAAAAAGTAAAGATTAGTTACATTTTTCATTTGGTATATTTTATATGCACAGGGAACCCAGTTTTCAAGCACACATTTTTTTTTTCGCTGGTTTGTGTTGTTGTTGCGAGCCCTTTCCAAACGCATACTTGTTTAGTCAAAGATTACGCGCTTGAACGGAATATTTCTGATTTGTTTTCGCTGAGATTGCACCTTTTCAATCCTGAAACAGAAGCTGAGAAAACAGTTAAAGGAAGTGGGGGAATACATTGATCTTCTTCAGGAACAACATCAGCTTGTGAACAAGTAAGTTATCGGTAATTTATCCTCATAGTAATTTATTCCTCATAAAAGGGTCTTTCACTGTAAAGTAATGGTTCGCATTTAACTTTGTGTGATCCGTTTACCTCAAAAAGTAATTACAAAACAACAGTTCTTATGGTTTAACACAGTAAGATTGAGGTAAGTCTGCTCTCGGACCAAACTGGGCCATGCTACCGGAGCTTATCTCGGTTTGCGTAGCATAAAGTGACCAGGAGTGTTGTGAATCCCCTGGGTGGGATGCTAGTCCATCACAGGTTACCCCCAGCAATTTGTCAGATAGCCCTAGTACCCATTTTAATCCTAGGTGGAGAGAGGCACTGCGAGAGTAAAATGTCTTAGTGCTCGAACCGGACCACTTGATCTCGTCGCCATATGCAATGTTCACTGCACGAATGTTTCCCTTGACACTTTGACTTAGGGTTAAAGGTTGTAAAGGCCGTCTTTGATTTTGATCAAAGATAGTACGCCTTTGACGTTTATCAAAGGCGGAACAAAATACTATCAAATTTGACTGTGACTGCGTCAAAGGTGCCGTTTTGATTCCACTGATTCCCATCAAAGCTGTTAGTAAATTTGACGCGTCAATGCTTGTCAAAGGCGATATCAAAAGTGTTGTTTACTTTTGACGTCTGTGTCAACTGATAGTCGTCCATCTTTGCCTCACCTTTGATGCGAATCGAAGGTAGTCAAAGCCAACTGTTTGCGCAGAAATTTTACTGCAAGAGACGTGTGAATAAATAATTGTTTCCTTGCATTCAGATTACTCGATCAGCATCAAATGTATTCCCCTGATTCAAAGCCAGTGTCTCGGCGGACAGCTTACATAGAGAGTCGAACAGCGGAGATAGAGGAGGAAATTCACGCGTTGAAACGAAAAGGTTTAATTGAGGAAATTGCACTCAATACTACAAACGAAAGATGTAATTCACTGGATAAAAACGTAAGGTAAATACCCTCAGGGTCCCAAAGGACTGGCTGATTAATACCATAGGGCTCAGGGCTCCAGCGCTCCAAGCAAATGAACGCAAAACGTGAGCTCTGCCGCATCTGATAGCAGCAACTGAGGACTACAGGGTTCCGGAACTCCTTCATTTTGTTCTGCCTTTTTGATCATTTCATTAATTCCTTTAACATTTAAATTTGCATATAATCTCAATACACCGATAACAGGACAGATGACGATACGAGACTGTATTAGAAAATGACCAAGCAAGGGACACAATCTTGTAGTACAGTCAACTACACACTCGGGACTAACGGCAGCTATGCGTCTTTATATTACGAGGTGTCCTCCTTAGAGGTCTCCGCCTTAGAGATTTGCCCTCTTTAGAGAAGTGCCAGCCTTAGAGAGGTGTCTACCTTAAAGATGTGTTCTCTTTAGGGAGGTCTCTGCCTTAGAGAGATGTCTGCCTTAGTTACCGGGATGTCTGCCCGGTAGACTTGCCACAAGTCGACTTCTTTAAGCGACGAAGTCGCGAAAGCGAGCGACGAAGTCGCGAGACGAGCGGCGAACGCCGCGAGAAACGGAAAAACGAAAAAACGCGAAAAACGGGAAAAGAAAAAAAAACGCGAAAAACGGACTTTGAGAAAGTCTATCTGCCCGGTAAAGAGTTCTCTTATGTCCTTCGTGGAGAGGTGTCCGCCTTAGCGAGGTGTCCTCCTTTGAGAAGTGTCCCTTCTTAGCGAGGCGTCCTTGATCAGTCTTTAGAAGCTTTTAAAGAGGTGTCTACCTTAAATATAAAGAAGTGAACAACTGAACATTTTTAGTGTTATTGTTAAAATATTCCTTCAGTTCTGTTTCGGTCACACAACACTCCCAGTTCCAGCCCGCAACAAAAATCGTTATCTAACTTGAACCTTAATTTGACAAACGTATTTCTTTACAGACGTCTTCAAAACAACGAGTTAAGCTTCAGAGAGAAACTTCAAGCGGTCTGAGACGATTATCAGAGTTGAAACTAAAACAAGAAGCTTGTCAGTTCTCACAGTTTCAGAAAGCACATCCGCTGGACAACTGGACTGTTTGTTCACTTCCTAATCTTTATTTCACAGAGTTGTAAGAGAACTATGGAACTGGGATCAAGTCTCAGACATGTACTTACTTGTGAAAGAAAAACAGTTTTATATTGCTCTTATATCTTCCAAAATTTGAATAGATTTAATTATTAGCTGTAAACCCAATTTTATGTAAATATGTTGTAAGATTTTCACTAAATTAAACGACATTGCACAGCATATTGTCAAAATGTTCTTACCAACCTTTTAATAGTCGCTATTGACCGTTATTCAGAAGCGAAATAATCCATGATAATTTTTTTTATGCGTCTCACTCTATTTGGTAAGGTACTCTCTGTTGGGCATTTTACAAGCACCCAAAGCTCCCCAAAGAGAACGTACCTATACGATCAAGGTTTCTCTTGCTACGATATAATACCATGACCAACGCATGATGTGACGATTTTGTCACGCGTGACGTCACTGTCCACACTAACTCGTTCCCAGGATCTTTCTCACACTTCGCGATCGCAAAGAGAGAGACGACCAAGAGAGAAACATAACAAGAGAGGCTTGGGAGATGGACGACAGGGAAGAAGAGACGCGGGCCGAGTGAATGTATGGATGTTATCTCCAGGACTGGATTACCCTTGTATTGGCCCATGATAATTTTTTCGCGCCGTGCTGTGAAAGTCTATATTTTTATTTTTACTTCTGATCGAGGCTCCGACACCACTAGACTGCTAGCCTGTTCCAGGCGTTCAACGGGCTATTTATAGACTGCGAGCAGTCGGTCATTTTTCCTCAGATCCTTGGTGCGAGCGAAAATAAATAATTATGGCAATCTACGACATCACAAATATGGACTGAATATATTTCAAAAACATTATCATTGGAGGAGACCCATGTATGGGGGAACGCTTCTCTCAGATCATCCTCTCTTGCTGATCTACACAACTATGCTGGATTCTTTCCCTCAATTCATATTCTGAATTCGTTCTCTGGATTTTACGTCTTCGGACCGTAGTTCTCTTGGTTTTAGAGAATAATGGCTAATAACTGCTACATTTCTGCCAAATTTTGACAAATGCTCTTTATTGTTTTTGCTTTCCAATGTTTCGAGTGTGGTTGGCATATCGAGTGTTGTTCCTTCCACGTTTCAGTCAGTTTGAGTAAAACTCAGGCCTCCACAGCTTAGGGCCATTTCCATATGCTTTTCATGGTCTAAATTTGAGTGCCGGGTCTTATTTCGGGGGTGGGGAGGGGTCTCAGGATTATACTCCTGTTTTAGAGATTGCCAGACTGGTGTGAATAGGAGTTGGGTACTTCGACCTGAATAAGGGCCAAAAAAAAAGTCTGGGCAGCCCCTCCACCGACAATTAGGCACCTGATATGATACAACGAAGAACATCAGCTAGTTTAATCTAAATCAGTGCTTTATTATTTACCTTATCATACAACTCTGAATAATTATTATTGATAATTCAGGTGAAGTTTCCAGGGCAATTATGAAATTAAGAGGACAATTTAGAAAACCCCAAGGCTTATATATTACCAGCTACGGGATCTAGAGGTGAGGGACTGGACTCTGGAGCGCCATTTGTTGTAAGTAAAAGTGAAAAAGGGCCGGGACATTTTTTCTCCCTATCCCTTTTTTTGCCTACCCCCTCCCCTGGCCTTAAAGTGCCCATAACCTTTTTTTTTTATTTTCTCATCTGAATCTAAACATTAACCCAAGGAATTTCTGCGAAAAAAATTTTGCGATTTGCAGTAAACGCGAATTTGTTATGAGTGTTTCAAATCTTCAAAATCCTATTTTTGTTTGGTATACCCATCCCGCTGTTAAGAGGCCGACGGGCTCACATTTTCCTGAATCTACGTCACAATTCCTTTGTTTTTGAAGCCATGTGTTCCTTAATGTTCGTCACAGATCCTTTGTGAACCGAGAAGGACCCAGGGGAGACTAAAGCAAATGGTGATCCAAAATGGCGGCAAATTTGAAAGTTTTATAAAATTCATAAACAATTCGCGTTTTCTGCAAATCGCAAAATTTTGTTCGCAGAAATTTCCTTGGGTGATGTTTAGATTCAGATGAGAAAATAAAATAAAAAAAGGTTATGGGCACTTTAACGTAAGCAAAAAAATCCCATCTGCACTCCGCAACTTCCTCCCCCAGCTCCCACTACCTTCACACCCCCCCCCCCCCCCCCCCCCAACATCTCAACTGAGCTACTTTGTACTACACATACACAGTCGAGAGTACTGAAACTGAATCAAGTTACTCCTGGGATTTTTCACGGTATGGCATATCTAGTCTTAACAGGTCTTAAAATAATGATTGTAGGCGTTTTCTAGCCCAACAGTATTGACTTTAGATTGTAGAACATTTGTTTCATGATAGAAATATAAAAAGTATAAATGCAACTAATCATGTATGCTTTAGTTCAGTGTAAATTCAAACTCAGAAAATTGTCCTTTTACGACATAACTTCGGCGAACTGTACCACCCTTTGTTGTAAAGGAAAATGTCACTCCAGCATGTTCCACACTAGACAAGCCACCCTGTCCATACCAGGAGGGTGGACCAGTTATGTTAGCTGAAAACCAGTAATTGGTATGTGCTTGTAAAGCAATTGGAGGCTCAAACACAATATCAAAACCATGATAATCGCCTCCCTCACTCTGGACAAACTTAGAAAGAAAACTGGCCTGTTTTCGGAGTTACTAAATAATTATAATCGTCGTTGGCATCCAAATGATAAGTTTTAAGGGTCACTGAATATTCATTGTTCTCACTACCAAATAGACGCAATGCATGCAGGTTAATGTTTTTGTTTACCGAAAGAACTATCGAATCGGAATAGCCGTAATACTCCCACCCGTTTACCACTTTTGCTGAATCAAACCTGCAAATTCGCTGAGGAAAACCAGCTCTTTTGGCTTCAGAAAACCCCACTGGAAAATCTAGCACAGAATTAAAATACTTCATCATGTCAGATAACTCTTTCTTCGTTAGTATGTCACAGTCGAGGACAACTTTAGCGAACTCGTTCTGTTCCATCACTGGGAAACGAATTCCCTTAACGATCCGTTCTCCAAGGATCCTTCTCTTCACAGAGCCTTCTGCTGTTAGGCCTTGCTTTTCACATTCCCTTTTAGCCCAGGAAATTGACAGCTTCGAATAATTCCACTTCTTTGACGTTCAGCGAATCCCTCTCCACTAATTCCTCCAGTACTGATTTATCGATTGTCACGAAACCATCCGATTTCACAGCTTCGTTCGCCTGTTCATCGATCACCTCCCAGCAGTGACCCACCAGATCTTTCTCCTCGTACTTCTGTGCGTCCGGCAAGACATGAAAACACGTTTGACGCATCCAATTTCTCTCGAAGGTACTCTGTGCATTTGTCAGCAAGAGAAGGAAGCATGTATTTCTTCGCCAAATACAGCACTTGCATAACATTGTCCGGGTCCAAGTTCAATTCATCGCTGTACACGAAACGAAAGAACTCCAACAGGCTCTTATACTTACAATCAGGGATGTCGACAGAATCTTTGGTCTCCGCCAATTCACCGTAAAACATGGCAAAAAATCACTGATCGCCAGAACGAACTTGTGAGCTGGAATGTTCTTCATACTTTCACTTCCGCCTTGAGAGTCAGCTCGAACGACAAACTTGACATCGCTCAAGAGCTCGTTATTGAACATAAACTTGCACCTTTCCTCTGATTGTACATCTGGTTGTCGCACCCCAATAATCTTCCTTAACCACATTGTAAGACATGCTTGTACGGTTATAAAGTTTTGAGTCTGATACAGTCGGTACAACTACAGATCGCTCTTGCTTTCGTTTTGGAACAAGTCAGGCGGTCAGTCCAGACAGTTGTCATCGCGGGCTCAATATTGTGCCCTGCACGCTTGCGAAGCAGTAGCGCGAAAAGGAGCAAAATAAAATGGGACGGGGGAGGGGTGAGGAGGGACAAACTGGCCTGTTTTGTGAGTTGCAAAACAACGCCGTTGGCATAATTATAAGTTTTTTTATTCATTTCCCTCACTATACCAAATAGACGCAATGCATCCAGATTTATGTTTTTTTGGTTATCGAAATAACTATTGAATCCGAATAGGCGGGTGGTTTTACCACAACCCGATGGCTGATACAGTTGAACCCCTATTAAGCGGCCAGCTATCAAAGTCCCAATATCAGTATAATACTGTAAATAAACCCTCGCCTATTAAGCAGCCAATTCCTATTAGACATAGAATATTGATAAAATTGATTTGTTTACGATTCGCTCCGAGAGCCTTCTATCGATTGATAGTAGGTGCCCGTGTAGCAATTCAGATTGCGAGCTTCCCCAGCAGTCACTGGGTTATGCTTAATGTTGCTGAAGAATGCATTTTTTTACATATGGACAATCTTAGATGGTAGTGTTTGTCCAAGTAATGCAATATATCATACAAAAATGGAGAAAGATAGTGAACAAGTTTACTTGATACATGCACAGATACCTGTACAAAAAATAGACGAAAACGAAGACGAGAGATAATGCCCCAGGCATAAAACCTATGTCTGCCCTCTAATAGAGGAATTATCCACCCCATATTGTTGTCGTTTTTTTTATCCCGGGTCTTACATCTCAATATCTTTAATTCGTGCTGCATGGTGTTGCGCTTATCTGTTGTTATCTCAGTTGGAATAATTCAATAGTTTTTCCATTCATGCTAGAAAGCCAGATTAAATTGAATCAGAATCTATTTTTTTCTTTCCTATTTATTTTCATCTTTATACCTTTCTCTGATAAATCCGAGAAGCCTTTCATTATACTATATCAAACACGAGAGACATGTTTTCATCCGATTTCCTAACACCAAGAAGAGAGTTGAAAATACGACGCATGGTGTAGCGGAGTATTTTTGACGAAATTCGAGGCGTTTGGAAAATTGGATGAAACACTTTCTCGAGTGTTTGACATATCTTCTCAATCAAACAAAAAACTAAGGAGTAAATGGGGGAATTTAACGTGATGAATTATTAATGAGTTTGAGAACATGGGAAGTAAATCACTCTGGACAGTCACTAGCGTCATGAATTATTCGATATTTCTCTTTCAATAACATTGAGTTTCAGGAATAGCAATTAATACACGTTCAAATATCTGTGCTAAGACTCACAACAATGCACGTGCAAAACACGTGTTTCACATTCCAACCTTTTTCAACAGAAAGTTCTTTGTCATCGATCATTTGTTCCGTGATCACCCCAATGGACTTTGCCCTCGGCGTTTTTAAATATCGTCAGCAAAGTCCTGTTTTAATTTAAAACTTGTGCTCCCTTTATTTTGGAATCAAGTACTATAACCTACTCTTAGTTCAAACGAAGTTCTTCTATGCGGACGATTTCGCAAATTTTCCTTAATTTCTATGAACTGTTTCGGCTTATACATGCACACCGAGAAAGATCATTACTTCATATTGCGAGGTGTCCCCCTTAGAGGCCTTAGAGATTTGTCCTCTTTAGAGAGGTGCCTGCCTTAGAGAGGTTTCTACCTAGCTTAGAGAAGCTTTAGAGAGGTTCTGCGCCTTAGAGAGGTTTCTGCCTTAGAGAGGTGCTTGCCTTAAGATTTCAAGTTCTCAGTTAGAGAGGTGTCTGCATTAGAGATCTGTTCTCTTTAGGGAGGTGTATGCCTTAGCCACCGGGGTGTCTACCGTAGAGAGTCTCCACCTTAGACAGGTGTCCGCCTTAGCGAGGTGCTTCCTTGGAGAGGTGTCCCTCCTTGGAGGGTGTCCTCCTTTGAGAGGTTGTCCTCTTTTTGAGAAGTGTCCTTCTTAGAGAAGTGTCCTCTCAAAAAGTGAACAACTCAACATCGATTCTTCAAGTGGCGGATCCAGACATCGGTTTATAATGTGGTGGACCGATAAATTTGTGTGAGGGCCGAAATAAGGGGGGAGGGGCGCCGGACCTCTCCCTAGATCCGCCACTGTTCTTAGATTCTGTTTCGTCACACAACGCTCCTTTCCAGCCCGCTACAAAAAATCGTTATCTACAGTTGAACTTTGACGAATGTGTTTCTTTACAGACGCCTTCAAAACAACGAGGTTAAGCTTCAGAGAGAAACTCCAAGCGGTCAGAGACGATTGTCAGAGTTGGAAACTAAAACAAGAAGTTTGTCATTTCTCACAGTTTCAGAAAAGCACATCCGCTGGACAACTGGACTGTTTGTTCGCTTCCTAATCTTTATTTCACGGAGTTGCAAGAAAACTAGGGAACTGGGATCAAGTCTCAGACATGTATTTACTTGTGAAAGAAAAATTGTTTCAGTTTTATATTGCTCTTATATCTTCCAAAATTTTGAATAGATTTAATTATTAGCTGTAGACCAATTTGATGTAAATATGTTGTAAGATTTTCACTAAATTAAAACGACATTGCACAGCATATTGTACCAAATGTTCATACCAAACCTTTTAATAGTCGCTATTGACCGCTGTTCAGAAGCGAAATAATCCATGATAATTTTTTTTAATACGTCTCACTCTATTCGGCAAGGTACTTCGGTTGGGCATTTACAAGCCCAAAGAGAACGTACCTACGATCAAGGTTCTCTTTGCTACGATATAATACCAATACCAACGCATGATGCGACAATTTTGTCACGCGTGACGTCACTGGCCCACACTAACTCATTCTCAGGATCTTTCTCACCCTTCGCGCTCGCAAAGAGAGAGAGGACGCTTTGGGACTAGGCCGTGGACGACCAAGAGAGAAACAAGAGAGGCTTGGAGATGGACGACAGAGAAGAAGAGACGCGCGCCCGAGTGAATGTATGGATGTTAACTCCAGGACTAATCCTTTCTCGGGTTTTCTTTTTCTTTTTCTTCAGGTTATGGATTCCCCTTTGTATTGGCCAATGATAATTTTTTTCGCGCCGTTTCTGTGAAAGTTATTTTATTTTTTACTTCTGATCGAGGCTCCGACATCACTAGACTGCTAGCCTGTTCCAGGCGTTCAACAGGCTATTTATAGACTGCGAGCAGTCGGTCTTCTTTTCCTCAGATCCTTGGTGCGAGCGAAAATAAAATTATGCAAATCTGCGACATCACAAATATGGACTGAATATATTTCCAAAACATTATCATTGGAGGAGACCCATGTATGAGGGAATGCTTCTCTTTAGATCACCCTCTCGTGCTAATCTACACAAATATGCTGGATTCTTTCCCTCGATTCGTAGTTTTAATTCGTTCTTTGGATTTTACGTCTTCGGACCCTAGTTTCTCCTTTGGGTTTTAGAGAATAGAATAATGGCTAATAACTGCTACATTTCTGCCAATTTTGATAAATGCTTTTTATTGTTTTTGCTTTCCAATGTTTCGAGTGTGGTTGTTCCTTCCACGTTTCAGTCACAGTTTGAGCAAACTCAGGCCTCCACAGCTTGCCATTTCCGTATGCCTTATCGTGACACTGGCTTTGAGTGCTGGGTCTTATTTTCGGGGGTGGGGAGAGGTCTAGATTATACTCCTGTTTTGGAGATTGCCAGACTGGTCAGACTGGTGTGAATAGGATATTAACTAAATCAAACAGTTGGGTACTTGGACTTGAATAAGGGCCAAAAAATACGGCATGTATCGCGCACGCAGCACCTGATATGATACAACGAAGAACATCAGCTAGTTTAAATCTAAAGATCAGTGCTTTATTATTTATCTTATCATACAACTCTGAATAATTTATTATTGATAATTCAGGTGAAGTTTCCAGGGAAATTATGAAATTAGGAGGACAATTTAGAAACCCAAGGCTTATATATTACCAGCTGCGGATCTAGGGGTGAGGACTGGAGCCCCATTTTTGTAAGGAAAAGCCGGGACATTTTTCTCCCTCTCCCTTTTTTCACCACCCCCCTCCCCTGGCCTTAACGTATTCGTAAGCAAGAAAATCCCATCTGCACTCCGCAACTACCTCCCCCAGGCCCTCTGCACACCACTCCCCCCCCCCCATCTCAACTGAGCTACTTTGTACTACACATACATTACACAGTATACTCATTCAAGTTATTCCTGGGATTTTTCACAGTATGGCATATCTAGTCTTAACAGGTCTTAACATAATGATTGTAGGCATTAATTCTAGCCCAACAGTATAGAACATTTGTTTTATGATGACATATAAATGTAACTACAAATGTGATTTAGTTCAGCGTAAATTCAAACTCAAAAAATTGTCCTTTTGCGACCTTAGTTCGCTCTGGCACCACTCTTTGTTGTAAAGGAAAATGTTACTCCAGCATGTTCCACACTAGACAAGCCACCCTGTCCATACCAGGAGGGTGGACCAGTTTATTTTAGCATCAAACCAGTAATTGGTATGTGCTTGTAAAGCAATTGGAGGCTCAAACACAATATCAAAACCATGATAATCACCTCCTTCACTCTGGACAAACTTAGAAAGAAACTGGCCTGGTTTTCTGAGTTACTAAATGATTACAAAAGCCGTTGGCATCCGAATTATAAGTTTTAAGGGTCACTAAATATTCATTGTTCTCACTACCAAATAGACGCAATGCATGCAGGTTAATGTTTTTGTTTACCGAAAATTATCGAATCGATAGTATAGCCTTGATACTGCCACCCTTTTATTAATTTTACTGAATAGAACCTGCAAATTCGCTGAGGAAAACTAGCTCTTTTGGCTTCAGAAAACCCCACTGGAAAATCTAACACAGAATTAAAATACTTCATCATGTCAAATAACTCTTTCCTTCGTTAGTATGTCACAGTCGAGGACAACTTTAGCGAACTCCTTCTGTTCCATCAACGGGAAACGAATTCCCTTAACGATCCGTTCTCCAAGGATCCTTCTCTTCACAGAGCCTTCTGCTGTTAGACCTTGCTTTTCACATTCCCTTCTAGCCCAGGAATCGACAGCTTTGAATAATTCCACTTCTTTGACGTTCAGCGAATCCCTCTCCACTAATTCCTCTAGCACTGATCTATCGATTGTCACGAAACCATCCGATTTTCCAGCTTCGTTCGCCTGTTCATCGATCACCTCCCAGCAGTGACCCACCAGATCTTTCTCCTCGTACTTCTGTGCGTCCGGCAAGACATGAAACACGTTTGAACGAATCCAATTTCTCTCGAAGGTACTCTGTGCATTTGTCAGCAAGAGAAGGAAGCATGTATTTTCTTCGCCAAATACAGCACTTGCATAACATTGTCCGGGTCCAAAGTTCACTTCATCGCTGTACACGAAACGAAAGAACTCCAACAGGCTCTTATACTCACAATCAGAGATGTCGACAGAATCTTTGGTCTCTGCCAATTCACCGTAAAACATGGCAAAAAATACTGGGCTACTGATCGCCAGCACGAACTTGTGAGCTGGAATGTTCTTCATACTTTCACTTCCGCCTTGAGAGTCAGCTCGAACGACAAACTTGACATCGCTCAATAGCTCGTTATTGAACATGAACTTGCATCTTTCTCTGATTGTACATCTGGTTGTCGTTCCCCCAATAATCTTCCTTAACCACATTGAAAGACATGCTTGTATGGTTAATTTCAGTTGAGTCTGATACAGTCGGTACAACTACAGATCGCTCTTGCTTTCGTTTTGGAACAAGTCACGCGGTCAGTCCAGACAGTCACACATGGAAAATTGTCATCGCGGGCCTCAATATTGTGCCCTGCACGCTTGCGAAGCAGTAGCGCGAAAAGGAGCAAAATAAAATGGAACGGGGGAGGGGTGAGGAAGGGACAAACTGGCCTGTTTTGTGGTGAGTTGCAAAACAACGCCGTTGGCATAATTATAAGTTTTTTATTCATTGTTCTCACTATACCAAATAGACGCAATGCATGCAGATTTATGTTTTTTGGTTTATCGAAAGAACGATTGAATCCGAATAGGCGGGTGGTTTTTACCACAACCCGATGGCTGATACAGTTGAACCCCTATTAAGCGGCCAGCTATCAAAGTCCCAATATCAGTATAATACTGTAAATAAAACCCTCGCCTATTAAGCAGCCAATTCCTATTAGACATAGAATATTGATAACATTGATTTGTTTACGATTCGCTCCGAGAGCCTTCTATCGATTGATAGTAGGTGCCCGTGTAGCAATTCAGATTGCGAGCTTCCCAGCAGTCACTGGGTTTATGCTTAATGTTGCTGAAGAATGCATTTTTTTACATATGGACAATCTTAGATGGTAGTGTTTGTCCAAGTAATGCAATATATCATACAAAAAATGGAGAAAGATAGTGAACAAGTTACTTCATACATGCACAGATACCTGTACAAAAAATAGACGAAAACGAAGACGAGAGATAATGCCCCAGGCATAAACCTATGTCTGCACTCTAATAAGAGAATTATCCACCCCATGTTGTTGTCGTTTTTTTTATCCCGGGTCTTACATCTCAATATCTTTAATTCGTGCTGCATGGCGTTGCGCTTATCTGTTTGTTATCTTGGAAATAATTCAATAGTTTTTTCCATTCATGCTAGAAAGCCAGATGAAATTGAATCAGTATCTTATTTTTTTCTTTCCTATTTATTTTCATCTTTATACCATTATCTGATGAAACCGAGAAGCCTTTCATTATACTATATCAACACAAAAGACAGTGTTTCATCCGATTTCCAAACACCGAGAAGAGAGTTGAAAATACGACGCATGGTTTGGAAATGTGATGAAACACTGTCTCGACTGTTTGATATATCTTCTCAATCGAAACAAAAACTAAGGAGTAAATGGGGGAATTTAACGTGATGAATTATTTACAAGCCGCAAAATCGGAAGCCTCCTAAAAACCAGGGAACCGAAACTAAGCTCATCAGCGAGCAATGCGTCGTGTATCATTTTAAATGTGGTCTATGTGATATGGACTATGTTGGCTACACCAACCGACATTTACATCAACGCGTTGCGGAACACGGCTCACTGAATTCATCAATTGGAAAGCACATGCACGAGGATCACGGAATGTCAAAACCGAATTTGAATAACAACTTTTCGGTACTTAAGAAGTGCCGAAATAAATTCGACTGTCTTATTTATGAGATGCTCATAATCAAAGAATTGCAACCAACTTTAAACGTGCAATCAGACTCCATCCGCGCTAAGTTATTTACATAACTTAAAGACTCCAAAAAAATTTCAATTATTTTCACTAATTTATATTCATTTCTCAACTAAAAAATTTCACTCTTCCTTGATAATGATGATAGAATCATCGAAACGTCGGACTGCAATAATTTTTGTATTATTAATGAGTTTGAAAACACGAGTTAAGTAAATCAACTCTGGGCAGTCACTAGCGTCATGATTATTCGATATTTCTCTTTCAATAACATTGAGTTTCAGGAATAGCAAATTAATACACGTTCAAATATCTGTGCTAAGACTCACAACAATGCACGTGCAAAACACGTGTTTCACATTCCAACTTTTTCGACAGAAAGTTATTTGTCATCGATAAATTATTTTCGTGATCATACAACTGAATGGACTTCAGCAAAGTTCTGTTTCTTGTTATAAACAGAATTAGCCCAGGTGTAGTGATAAAGTAAAACTGAAAAAAAGGTAATTTAAAACTTGTGCTCCTTTATTATGGATCAAACTGAACTAACTTACTCTTAGTTCAAACTAAGTTCTTCTTTGCGGAAATTCGCACTTTTCCTTAATTTCTATGAAAGGCTTTTACACTAGAAAGATTACTAACAAGATTAACCTGTTCTCAGCGGAAGAAGATAGATATTTTTAGATGTTGGTGTGACTCAACATGGTTGTTCCTGTCACTCAAGATTAAACACTGTCAGGAGCATATCACCCCGGAGCCTCTATCTACACTGATTAATGACAACAGCGTAGTCACCTTGGGCTATTTTTAGAATCGTTCTCCCGCGAAAAGATTTCCGTGTACGTCCGCGGACAATAGTGATAATTCGTAGTAACGACATTCCGCCGTTCTAGTTTTATTCCACGTTCCTTTCGTCCGTTCCTTGTTGTATTTTTAATCTGAAACATGAATGACAACCTCGTGCTCGTGCTCGCAACGGGTGATTTTCGCGGCAAAAGTATTCTAAAAATAGCTCAAGGTCTAACTACGCCGTTTCATAGGCCCAATAAGGGAGATGGAGGCTCCAGGGTGATATGCTCCTGACACAGTTTGTACATGGGCCGTACTTCTATCGTTAAAATCAACGCTTTTGTTTAATAAGCATGTTTACGTTTCTAATCGCGCGTTGAAAATCCGATTACCCTTTCTCGTCCACAGAAACTGACAACATCACATTAATCATGTGTTGACTGCCGTTTTATAATCCCACATAAGGTATTTACAGCTCAATCACATACAGACGTCCTTTGGTCACCGAAAGCGAGGAACAACCAAGGAAAAACACATTTTTGTTATAATGCATACTAATTTTAGGTGTGAATTTCTTGCCTGAAAAGCTTTTTTATTGTCAATAAGTTCCCGTGGGACAATATTCTTAGCAACTAGTTGAGTGCTATTGCGCAAGCTCGGTTGCCCGGCACCGCTATGTCCGTAATTATGTAGACCATTTATAAGGAGTTTCTTCCCCCCACCCCCTGGTTTGAGCAAAACTCAGGCCTCCACAGCTTTGGGCCATTTCCGTATGCTTTTCGTGACACTGGCTATCATGGCTCGGTCTTATTTTCGGGGGGGAGGGATCTAGATTATACTCCTGTTTTAGAGATTACCAGACTGGTGTGAATAGGAGTTGAGTACTTCGACTTGAATAAAGGCCAAACAATGCGGCATATATCGCGCAGGCAGTCTGGGCAGTCCCTCAACCAACATAGGCACCTGATATGATACAACGTAGAACATCGGCTAGTTTAATCTAAATCAATGCTTTATTATTTACCTTATCATACAACTCTGAATAATTATTATCAGAGGTCTATAACTAGAGGTTTCCATCTAGCATTGCGCGCGGCCCATCAGATTAGGAGTTAGGCTATTTTTAGACACTTTTCGCGCGAACCAGCAGCCAATCACGCACCATGCCTGACAAATATGGTCATTGAACGCGCTAGCTCGACAATTTTTGTTCAAGACGGTTTGTTCGTCGATTGAAAAAGATGGCTAAAAATCACTAAGTAAAAAGCCTTGGCCCTTCTAAATCAAACAAAAGTTAATTCTACTAAATAATGCACGAAGTTTGGAACGAAATATTTAATGGGAAATGCCTGTAAAATGTACAACTAATGCGACTGAAAGAGCACTAAAGGCAGCCTGAATTAATTTACGGGAAGACCGCGGACACAATTAATTCGTCCAAAGAATGAAAACCTGTTTACAACACAAGTTTAAGCTTAGTCCTATTCAGTATTGTTACTTGTATTTCGACGAGGCTTGTCAATTCCAGCTGAATTAAGTTTTAAAATCAGCACAATAAATATCCATGGATCAGTTAAGCCGTTATAAGCTTATAACTTGAGCTTACGGCAGTTCGTCAAGCGTTCGTGACAGTCAATCATTCAAAGATCACTTCACAGTGAAATTCTCTTTCTTTCCATCCATGTAGACATTGAGGGTTTCCTTTGTTTCTTTTACTTCAATGAACTTGATTTTCAAGCTCAGTTCGTTAATTCTGTAGTCGCGCAAGTTTCACCCGCCGTATAAACAAGTGAAACCTTCGCTGCGTATAGCTGTCCCGTTCAACTTGTAAAATGAATATAATGTTCAGCTCCACAATTATTTCGAAACTTCCCATGTTAGCTAACCATCTGCACAATTTTCCAGAATATACGAAACTTTGGAGAGATTGAACGAAGATTAATCCGCGGAGAAACCTTTGTCTTTTCATTCAACTTTCGACAACTGCCCAACTGGACACCGCGCCAAGTTTTGCCGCCGAATTCATACAAATCATGCTTCATTTAGATTGAACTGAAAAATCACTCAGTCGATTTATAGTTTTAACAAAAAGTATACCGAAGTTTGACCTAAATTTAGTGAAGTATTTAAACAATTATTACATTCTGCTGTGACGCTTTTCGCTTTTCCTTGGCCGGCAAAGTTTCTGGCCTTTGCGTACCTAGCGCTCGCATATTAAAAATGGTTCAACGTGATTGGCTGCTGGTTTCGCGCGAAAAATGTCTAAAAATAGCCTAACTCCTAATCTGATGGGCCAAGACCCAATACCAGAGATGGAAACCTCTAGTTATAGACCTCTGTTATTATTGATAATTCAGGTGAAGTTTTCCAGAGCAATTATGAAATTAGGAGGACAATTTACAAACCCAAGGCTTATATATTACTAGCTACGGATCTAGGGGTGAGGGACTAGAGCGCCATTTTTTGTAAGTAAAAGTGAAAAAGGCCGGGACATTTTTCTCCCTATCCCTTTTTTCGCATTCCCTCCCCCCTCCCCCCTACCCTTGATCTTACATAAGCAAGAAAAATCCCATCTGCACTCCGCAACTTCCCCCCCCCCCCCAGCCCCCACCTCCGCACACTCCCCCCCCCCCCCCCCCCCCCCCCCCCCCCCCCCCCTACATCTCAGCTGAGCTACTTTGTTCTACACATACACAGTATACTGTCTGAAGCTAAAACCTTCTTGATACTCCTGGGCTTTTTCACGGTATGGCATATACATCACAATTTGTAGGTGTTTTCCAGCCCAACAGTATTGACTTTGTATTGACTTTGTTTCATGATGACAAATAAATGCAACTACAAATGTGATTTAGTTCAGTGTAAATTCAAACTCAGAAAATTGTCCTTTTGCGATGCTAGTTCGATCTGTACCGACGCTCTTTGTCGAAAAGGAAAATGTTACTCCAGCATGTTCCACAAGATACAAGCCATCCTGTCCATACCAGGAGGGTGGACCAGTTATTTTAGCTTGAAAATAATAATTGTTCTGTGCTTGTAAAGCAATTGGAGGCTCAAACACAATATCAAAACCATGATAATCTCCTCCTTCACTCTGGACAAACTTAGAAAGAAACTGGCCTTTTTTCTGAGTTACTAAATTATAAATGCCGTTGGCATAATTATAAGTTTTAAGGGTCACTGAATATTCATTGTTCTCACTACCAAATAGACGCAATGCATGCAGGTTAATGTTTTTGTTTACCGGAAAGAACTATCGAATCGATAGTAAAGCTTTGATACTGCCACCCTTTTACCAATTTTGCTGAATCAAACCTGCAAATTCGCTGACGAAAACCAGCTCTTTTTTCAGAAAACCCCACTGGAAAATCTAGCACAGAATTAAAATACTTCATCATGTCAAATTGACTCTTTCGTCGTTAGTATATCACAGTCGAGGACAACTTTAGCGAACTCCTTCTCTTCCATCACTGGGAACGAATCCCCTTAACGATCCGTTCTCCAAGGATCCTTCTCTTCACAGAGCCTTCTGCTGTTAGCCTTGCTTTTCACATTCTCTTCTAGCCCAGAAATCGACAGCTTTGAATAATTCCACTTCTTTGACGTTCAAAGAATCTCTCTCTCCACTAATTCCTCCAGCACTGATTTATCGATTGTCACGAACCATCCGATTTCACAGCTTCGTTCGCCTGTTTATCGATCACCTCCCAGCAGTGACCCACCAGATCTTTCTCCTCGTACTTCTGTGCGTCCGGCAAGACATGAAACACCGTTTGACGCATCCAATTTCTCTCGAAGGGTACTCTGTGCATTTGTCAGCGAGAGAAGGAAGCATGTATTTCTTCGCCAAATACAGCACTTGCATAACATTGTCCGGGTCCAAGTTCACTTCATCGCTGTACACGAAACGAAAGAACTCCAACAGGCTCTTATACTCACAATCAGAGATGTCGACAGAATCTTTGGTCTCTGCCAATTCACCGTAAAACATGGCAAAAATACTGGGCTACTGATCGCCAGCACGAACTTGTGAGCTGGAATGTTCTTCATACTTTCACTTCCGCCTTGAGAGTCAGCTCGAACGACAAACTTGACATCGCTCAATAGCTCGTTATTGAACATAAACTTGCACCTTTCTCTGATTGTACATCTGGTTGTCGTTCCCCAATAATCTTCCTTGACCACATTGAAAGACATGCTTCTATGGTTAATTTTGAGTCTGATACAGTCGGTACAACTACAGATCGCTCGATCGCTCTTGCTTTCGTTTTGGAACAAGTCACGCAGGGTCACGCAGTCAGTCGATCAGTCAATGGTCATCGCGGGCTCAATATTGACAAAGGAGCAAAACAATTGGGAGGGTGAGGAAGGGACAAACTTAGAAGAACTGGCCTGGCATAATTATAAGTTTTAAGGGTCACTGAATATTCATTGTTCTCGCTATCGAATCGGAATAGCCGGGTACAGGGGGGGCAGGCAGCGCCCTTTGATCTTGCCGCTTTTCCGCAATACATGATCGCACAAGTAAAGAAATCTGTCAATCATTCGAGAAACGTACCTCTACGGGAGTTTGCTGTGGAATTTTCATCCATGGTGTCCCACAATGACCAAAGGTTCAGTTAAACAGCGACCGAATCGTCCCATAGATGTTTGGACGTGGAATCGCCAAATATTTCCGAACGAACACAAACGCACGTCATGTCAGCCATCGTCGGCCATGTTTATTTTAAACAAACCAGTACTTAGTCTCGCTCGGCCAAATTTCTAAAATGTGCAATCATATATACTAGGTCCCAGGCCTCGCTGCTAGCCCCCCCTGGCCGGGTAGTTTTACCATATCCCGATGGCTGATATATTAGACATAGAATATTGATAAAATTGATTTATTTACGATTCGCTCCGAGAGCCTTCTATCGATCGTGGTAGCCAATCAGATTGCGAGTTTCCCAGCAGTCAACCGGTACTGGACAGGCGAAGGATGCATTTTTTTTCATATAGACAATCTTGATGGTATATAGTAGTGTTGGTCCAAGTAATGCAATATCATACAAAATGGAGAAGACGTACAGTGAACAAGTCGAATACATGCACAGATAATATATCTGTACAAAAATAGACGAAAACGAAGACGAGAGATAATGCCCCAGGCATAAACCTATGTCTGCCCTCTAATAAGAGAATTATCCATCCCATTATTGTTGTCGTTTTTTTCATCCCCGGTCTTACATCTCAATATCTTTAATTCGTGCTGCATGGCGTTGCGCTTATCTGTTTATAATTCTTCATCTGTGATCCTTGTTGCCTTTCGTTTGACAATAATTTTCATTACCCAAGTTCAATTCCTTGCAATACTGCATTCTGTTCTTTTGTTATCTTGGAAATAATTCATTAGTTGTTCCATTCATGCTAATGAAAAAGCCAGATTGAATTGAATCTCTCTTTTTTGTCATCTTTATGCCATTCTCTGATAAAACGGAGAAGCATTTCATCACTGAGTCCTTCAACTGTAATATATCAAACACGAGAGACAGCGTTTTTATCCGATTTCCAAAAACTCGAGAAGAAAGTTCAAAATACGACGTGTAGCGGAAATATATTTGACAAAATTCGAGGAAGCGAAAACTAAGGAGTAAACGGGGGAATAAAATTGTAAAACTCAATGCTAACTAAGATCAGATATCCAAAACTATTTCCTTTACTTTAACGTGATGAATTATTAATGAGTTTGAGAACACCGGTTACTAATAAAATCACTCTAGAACGATTCACTAGCGTCATGAATTATTCGATATTTATCTTTCAATAACACTGAGTTTGAAGAAAAACCCAAATTAACACACGTTCAAATATCTGTGCTAAGACTCACAACAATGCACGTGCAAAACATGTGTTTCACACATTCCAACTTTTCTCCGACAGAAAGTTTCTTTGTCATCGATCATTTGTTTCGAGAGAGGCTTGGAGATGGACGATAGAGAAGAAGAGACGCGCGCCGAGTGAATGTATGGATGTTATCTCCAAGGACTAATCCTTTCTCGGGTTTTTCTTTTTCTTTTCTTCGGGTTATGGATTCCCCTTGTATTGGCCAATGATAATTTTTTCGCGCCGTTCTGTTAAAGTTATTTTTATTTTACTTCTGATCGAGGCTCCGACATCACTAGACTGCTAGCCTGTTCCAGGCGTTCAACGGCTATTTATAGACTGCGAGCAGTCGTCTTCTTTCCTCAGATCCTTGGTGCGAGCGAAAATATATCATTATGGCAAATCTACGACATCACAAATATGGACTGAATATATTTCAAAAACATTATCATTGGAGGAGACCCATGTATGAGGGAATGCTTCTCTTAGATCATCCTCTCGTGCTAATCTACACAACTATGCTGGATTCCTTCCCTCGATTGATATTCTCAATTCTCTGGATTTTACGTCATCACTCTAGTTCCCTTGAAGAATAATGGCTAATAACTGCTACATTTCTGCCTAATTTTGACAAATGCTCTTTATTGTTTTTGCTTTCCAATGTTTCGAGTGTGGTTGGCATATCGAGTGTTTGTTCCTTCCACGTTTCAATCCGTTTGAGTAAAACTCAGGCCTTCCACAGCTTAGGGCCATTTTCGTTGCATTTTCGTATGCATTTCGTGTGTCTAAATTAGAGTGCTGAGTCTTATTTTCGGGTGGTGGGTGGGGTCTCCCAAGATTATACTCCTGTATTAGAGATTACCAGGGGGACTCTGGGAACGAGATTGGGTGTGAATAAGATATTAACTAAATCAGACAGTTGGGTACTTCGACTTCAACCTCGTTCCCAGGGTCTCTCATCTTCCCGCCCCCTGGAGCGAGAGAAGAGAGACCCTGGTCTGGTCTGGTCACGTGCGTCCCAGATTCTGGGACGTAGCAAATAAAAGATCAGTGGGAGGGGCAGATGAGTGTGAAATTTGTCTCCACTTTGCCTAGGGTGAGCGGAAAGTGTTGTAAATCAAAATAACCGCATGTGGACGAGCTTTCGTGGTAAACATTTGGCCGTTCCGAGACGCCAAAAAGACGATTAAAGAATTTTGAAGCCTTCAAGACCGCGATCAAGGAAAGCCAGGGTTCTTAGATGTATCGAAATATCGCCATCTGTACAACGCACATTTGATCAAGATCCGCGAAGACGATTCAAGGAGTTAATGTTTCGAATCCAGGACAGGAATGGGATAAAGAAAATCTTTATAGCTTTTATTTATTCGGCGGCGATGTTTTGCTTTATTCTTTTTTCTGGTTATTTGACGGTCTCATGTATTTCGTCGCTACCGGCGGCGTTGCGAAAATGATAAAAGGTGACAAAATAATGATCACCGACCAGAGCAAGTCTCCGCGATCGGTATGAATCCTCAAGAAAATTCAACCCAACTCCAGTAAATTACGTACTTTTGCTTGTTTCTGTTTGTTTTTTATTGCACTCGCCTCACCTTTACCCTTAGGATATATCGATCTTTAAACAGGAAACTCGACATGCAATGCATTCACTTTGTTTTACATATTTTCAGGTGTGCGATGTGTACGTGATGTGTTAGATTTTACAGCGCTTAGACTAAGAGTCAGCGACTCGCAAAATATATAAGCTTGGTTTATTAAACTTGAATTAAGCCGATGGTATCTTAATATTTTTCTTCCTCTTTGTGGAAATGTTCAGACGTAAGTGTAATTTTATAATGATGACGCTTTGACTCCGATACCACATTGACCTTTCGAGACCTTGCCTGCCGTGGAGCAGCGCTAGCGCGCTGGAAATTCATCGATTTTCCGTAGCCCGTCAGCAGGTCAGTAATACAGCAACAACATCTCGGCCACAGTAAATCGCATCTAAACATTGGAGTAACTGCTGCAAACAGCGAACTGAAGACTGCTGTATAAAAACATCGCTTGCCTGTGAACAGTGGCCGTTATAGCTTCTGGCCTCGCTTTGTTGTCGACAAAAGAAAGCGCGACAAAAATTCGTAATTATAGGAGCCCTCCCTGGGGTTTGAAAATGTCAATTAGACACGTGACCAGACCAGACCAGGGTCTCTCTTCTCTCGCTCCAGGGGGCGGGAAGATGAGAGACCCTGGGAACGAGGTTGCTTCGACTTGAATAAGGGCCAAAAGATGCGGCATATATCGCGCAGGCAGTCTGGGCAGCCCCTCAAACCGACATAGGCACCTGATATGATACAACATAGAACATCAGCTAGTTTAATCTAAATCAGTGCTTCATTATTTACCTTATCGGTCCTTATCATACAACACTCAATTGATAATTCAGGTGAAGTTTCCAGGCCAATTTATGAAAATAGGAGGACAATTTAGAAACCCAAGGCTTATATATTACCAGCTACGGATCTAGGGGTGAGGGACTGGAGTCCCATTTTTTTGTAAGTAAATGTGAAAAGGCCGGGACATTTTTCTCTCTGTCCCTTTTTTCGCAACCCTCCCCCTACCCCTGACCTTACGTAAGCAAGAAAAATTCCATTTGTACTCCGCAACTTCCTCTGCCAGCCCCCACCACCTCTGCACACTCCCCCCCCCCCCCCCCCCCCCCCTCCCCCCTCAACTGAGCTACTTTGTACTACACATACATTACACAGTATTCTCATTCAAGTTACTCCTGGGATTTTTCGCGGTATGGCATATCTAGTCTTAACATAATGATTGTAGGCGTTTTTCTAGCCCAAACAGTATTGACTTCAGATTGTAGAACATTTGTTTCATGATGACATATAAATGTAACTACAAATGTGATTTAGTTCAGTGTAAATTTAAAACTCAGAAAATTGTCCTTTTGCGACGTTAGTTCGATTTGTAACACTCTCTGTCGTAAAGGAAAATGTTACTCCAGCATGTTCCACGCGAGACAAACCACTCTGTCCATAACCAGGAGGGTGGACCAGTTATTTTAGCTTGAAAATAATAATTGTTCTGTGCTTGTAAAGCAATTGGAGGCTCAAACACAATATCAAAACCATGATAATCGCCTCCCTCACTCTGGACAAACTTAGAAAGAAACTGGCCTGTTTTCTGAGTTACTACATTATTACAAAAGCCGTTGGCATAATTAAAAATTGTAAGGGTCACTGAATATTGATTGTTCTCACTACCAAATAGACGCAATGCATGCAGGTTAATGTTTTTGTTTACCGAAAGAATTATCGAATCGATAGTGTAGCCTTGATACTGCCACCCCTTTTACCAATTTTGCTGAATCAAACCTGCAAATTCGCTGACGAAAACCAGCTCTTTTGGCTTCAGAAAACCCCACTGGAAAACCCAGCACAGAATTAAAATACTTTCATCATGTCAAATAACTCTTTCTTCGTTAGTATGTCACAGTCGAGGACAACTTTTAGCGAACTTCCTTCTCTTCCATCACTGGGAAACGAATCCCCTGAACGATCCGTTCTCCAAGGATCCTTCTTTTCACAGAGCCTTCTGCTGTTAGGCCTTGCTTTTTCACATTCTCTTCTAGCCCAGGAATCGACAGCTTTGAATAATTCCACTTCTTTGACGTTCAGCGAATCCCTCTCCACTAATTCCTCCAGCACTGATTTATCGATTGTCACGAAACCATCCGATTTCACAGCTTCGTTCGCCTGTTCATCGATCACTTCCCAGCAGTGACTCACCAGATCTTTCTCTTCGTACTTCTGTGCGTCCGGCAAGACATGAAACACGTTTGACGAATCCAATTTCTCTCGAAGGTACTCTGTGCATTTGTCAGCAAGAGAAGGAAGCATGTATTTCTTCGCCAAATACAGCACTTGCATAACATTGTCCGGGTCCAAGTTCACTTCATCGCTGTACACGAAACGAAAGAACTCCAACAGGCTCTTATACTCACAATCAGAGATGTCGACAGAATCTTTGGTCTCCGCCAATTCACCGTAAAACATGGCAAAAAATACTGGGCTACTGATCGCCAGCACGAACTTGTGAACTGGAATGTTCTTCATACTTTCACTTCCGCCTTGAGAGTCAGCTCGAACGACAAACTTGACATCGCTCAAGAGCTCGTTATTGAACATAAACTTGCACCTTTCTCTGATTGTACATCTGGTTGTCGCACCCCAATAATCTTCCTTAACCACATTGAAAGACATGCTTGTACGGTTAATTTTGAGTCTGATTATTACAGTCGGTACAACTACAGATCGCTCTTGCTTTCGTTTTGGAACAAGTCACGCGGTCAGTCCAGACAGTCACACATGGAAAATGGTCATCGCGGGCTCAATATTGTGCCCTGCATGCTTGCGAAGCAGGAGGAGCGCGAAAAGGAGCAAAACAAATGGAACGGGGGAGGGACGAGGAAGGGACAAACTGGCCTGTTTTGTGAAATGCAAAACAACGCCGTTGGCATAATTATAAGTTTTTATTAATTGCATGCAGATTTATGTTTTTTTTGTTTATCGAAAGAACTATTGAATCCGAATAGGCGGGTGGTTTTACCACAACCCGATGGCTGATACACTCGAACCACCTATTAAGCGGCCAGCTATCAAAGTCCCAATATCACCAGGCGTAGTCAATCGATAAACCGATAATCGATATCAATCGATAACAATCGATAACAATCGAAGATTGATATCGATTTCCGATATCAATCGATAGAAATCGATAAAGAAAAAAAGTTGTGAGTTCGATTGATATCGATTTCCAATAGAAATCGATAACGATTAATTTATCGATTATTATCGATTGTTATCGGAAATGATTTTTGTCATTTTACAAGTTAATCATTGACACAATGTTGTCTGTATGGTTTTATTGAGTCATTCAATCATCATAGCATGCAATAGTTTAACAATTATCAACAAAATACTATAGGAACAAAAACAATAACAGGAACAATTTGGTATTTTTATCAATCTTCAGCACAGTTCATAATACCGGAAGAAGAAGTTGCGGTGTGCAAAGTAGCGGCGTGCAACCCTCTGGTCATAAATATGAAGCAGAATAAACAACAAAATCAGTGTTTTTGTGATTTCAATTAGCCGTCGCATTAAAAAGAAACGTAAGAATAAATCAGAGTAAGCAAGAAATAAAAAATAATCCAGTAGCACAGCAGTAATCACTTTGGCTCCATAAATATCGACCAGGAACAAAACATGCAAAAGAAGAAGCAGTTTTCTGTGTTTTTCGTCGTCATAAAACAAAGGTTCGAATGAATGGACATGTTCAAATCTTTAAATCCCAGAAAACCAAGTGAACGCGATGAACACTCTGCCTGGACGAGATGTTGAATTCGATAATAAAATGCTTAACGATTAACGCCGGTCTCGTATTGTTTACTAGATACATGTCTAGATAGCCACGCCATCTTCAGTAATATGTTTGAAACAAATACTCCGACCTTTGGATTATCGATGTTTATCGATTGTTATCGATTTTTGCCAATCGATAACAATCAATAAATTTTTTTTCTGTGAGTTCGATTGTTATCGATTACCGATATCAATCGATAGCAATCGGCGATTGATATCGATTGATATCGAGTGTATCGATTGATTTCCGATATCGATTTCTATCGATTGACTACGCCTGGAATATCAGTATAATACTGTAAATAAAACCCTCGCCTATTAACCAGCCAATTCCTATTAGACATAGAATATTGATAAAATTGATTTGTTTACGATTCGCTCCGAGAGCCTTCTATCAATTGATAGTAGGTGCCCGTGTAGCAATTCAGATTGCGAGCTTCCCAGCAGTCACTGGGTTATGCTTAATGTTGCTTAATGTTGCTGAAGAATGCATTTTTTTACATATGGACAATCTAAGATAGTAGTGTTGGTCCAAGTAATGCAATATATCATACGAAAAATTGAGAAAGACAGTGAACAAGTTACTTGATACATGCACAGATACCTGTACAAAAAATAGACGAAAACGAAGACGAGAGATAATGCCCCATGCATAAACCTATGTCGGCCCTCTAATAAAAGAATTATCCACCCCATGTTGTTGTCGTTTTTTTATCCCGGGTCTTACATCTCAATATCTTTAATTCGTGCTGCATGGCGTTGCGCTTATCTGTTGTTATCTTGGAAATAATTCAATAGTTTTTCCATTCATGCTAGAAAGCCAGATAAAATTGAATCAGAATCTTATTTTTTTCTTTCCTATTTATTTTCATCTTTATACCATTCTCTGATAAAACCGAGAAGCCTTTCATTATACTATATCAAACACGAGAGACAGTGTTTCATCCGATTTCCAAACACCGAGAAGAGAGTTGAAAATACGACGCGCAACGGAGTATTTTTGAGAAATTCGTGGTGTTTGGAAAGTGGATGAAACACTGTCTCGAGTGTTTGACATATCTTCTCAATCGAAACAAAAACTAAGGAGTAAATGGGGGAATTTAACGTGATGAATTATTGATGAGTTTGAGAACACGAGTTAATAAGTAAATCACTCTGGGCAGTCACTAGCGTCATGAATTATTCGATATTTCTCTTTCAATAACACTGAGTTTGAAGAAAACCAAATTAATACACGTTCAAATAATATCTGTGCTAAGACTCCCAACAATGCACCTGTAAAACACATGTTTCACATTCCAACTTTTTTCGACAGAAAGTTCTTTGTCATCGATCATTTGTTTCGTGATCACACAAATGGACTTTGCCCTTGGCGTTTTCAATATATTCAGCAAAGTTCTGTTTTTTTTTTATATAAAACAGAAGTAGCCCAGATTTAGTGTTAAAGTAAAACCGAATGTTAATTTAAAACTTGTGCTCCCTTTATTTTGGATCAAGAACTAACTTACTCTTAGTTCAAACGAAGTTCTTCTATGCCGACGATTTCGCAAATTTTCCTTAATTTCTATGAACTGCTTCGGCTTATACATGCACACGAGAAAGATCATTACTTTATATTGCGAGGTGTCCCCCTTAGAGGCCTTAGGGATTTGTCCTCTTTAGAGAGGTGCCTGCTTTAGAGAGGTTTCTACCTAGCTTAGAGAAGCTTAGAGAGGTTGATTCTGCCTTGGAGAGGTTTCTGGCTTAGAGAGGTGTTTGCCTTAGAGATTTCAAGTTCTCAGTTACAGAGGTATCTGCATTAGAGATCTGTTCTCTTTAGGGCGGTGTCTGCCTTAGTCACCGGGTGTCTACCGTAGAGAGGTCTCCACCTTAGACAGGTGTCCGCCTTAGCGAGGTGTCTTCCTGGAGAGGTGTCCATCTTTGAGAGGTGTCCTCTTTTGAGAAGTGTCCTTCTTAGAGAAGTGTCTCTTAAAGAAGTGAACAACTCAACATTCTTCAGTGACGGATCCATCGGTTTATAATGTGGTGGTCCCGATAAATTTGGGCGAGGGCCCGAAATAAGGGGGAAGGGGGGCCAGACCCCACGGGCGCCTCCCCTATATCCGTCACTGTTCTTAGTGTTATTACTATTCTGTTTCGGTCACACAACGCTCGTTCCAACCCGCTACAAAACATCGTTATCTAACTTGAACCTTTGACGAATGTGTTTCTTTACAGACGTCTTCAAAACAACGAGGTTAAGCTTCAGAGAGAAACTTCAAGCGGTCAGAGACGATTGTCAGAGTTGAAACTAAAACAAGAAGCTTGTCAGTTCTCACAGTTTCAGAAAGCAAATCCGCTGGACAACTGGACTGTTTGTTCGCTTCCTAATCTTTATTTCACAGAGTTGTAAGAAAATTAGGGAAATGGGATAAGAATGATGATTATTTTTATTGGTAGTCAAGTCTCAGACATGTACTTACTTGTCAAAGAAAAATTGTTTCAGTTTTTTATTGCTCTTATATCTTTCCAAAATTTGAATAGATTTAATTATTAGCTGTAGACCAATTTGATGTAAATATGTTGTACGATTTTCACTAAATTAAACGATATTGCACAGCATATTGTCAAAATGTTCTTACCAACCTTTTAATAGTCGCTATTGACCGCTGACACCGCTATTCAGAAGCGAAATAATCCATGATAAATTTTTTTATGTGTCTCACTCTATTTGGCAAGGTACTTTCTGTTGGGAATTTTACAAGCCCCAAAAGCTCCCCAAAGAGAACGTACCTATACGATCAATGTTTCTCTTGCTTCGATATACACCTATTTTAATTAACGTTGTCGGATAGAAATGTTTTTTTAACCTGCAAAGCCCACAAGACAAGACCGAAAGGTAGCATGGGTAAAAGTAGAAACTTCTGCACGCAACGAATACTAATGAGAAGTAACATGTAAAACATTAAATTATTTATAACGTTTCCTTTTTTGTTTTAAAACCTGCAGAAGTAAGCTACTGTTAGCTAAACTAAATTGTAGCAAAATAAGCTAGCGAAAAAAACATGGCAAAACAAATTATATAATTCGGGGCAAACCAAATACATCACGTGCGAAATAAAAACGTGTATATTTCTTTTCCAGCGATATGCAAATTCTAATGAATACCAGACTACCATTTGGTCTTGTCTTGTAGGCTTTACGCTTTTATCCGATTTTTATCCGACAACGTTAATTGAAATAGGTGTATACCATGACATGATATGCTCCTGACCATGACCAACGCATGATGTGACGATTTTGTCACGCGTGACGTCACTGCCCACACTAACTCTCAGGATTTTTCTCGCACTTCGCGCTCGCCAAAGAGAGGACGCTTTGGCCCTGGGACTAGGCTGTGGACGAACAAGAGAGAAACAAGAGAGGCTTTGAGATGGACGACAGAGAAGAAGAGACGCGCGCCGAGTGAATGTATGGATGTTATCTCCAGGACTGGTCCTTTCTCGGGTTTTCTTTTTTCTTTTCTTCAGGTTATGGATTCCCCTTGTATCGGCCTATGATAATTTTTTCGCGCCGTTCTGTGAAAGTTATTTTTATTTTTGCTTCTGATCGAGGCTCCGACATCACTAGACTGCTAGCCTGTTGCAGGCGTTCAACGGGCTATTTATAGACTGCGAGCAGTCGGTCTTTTTCCTCAGATCCTCGGTGCGAGCGAAAATAAATAATTATGCAAATCTGCGACATCACAAATATGGACTGAATATATTTCAAAACATTATCATTGGAGCATGAGACCCATGTATGAGGGAATGCTTCTCTTAGATCATCCTCGCGTGCTGATCTACACAACTATGCTGGATTCTTTCCCTCAATTCGTATTCTCAATTCGTTCTCTGGATTTTACGTCGTTCGGTCGGACTCAAGTTCTCTTGGTTTTGGAGAATAATGGCTATTAACAAGAGAAAAATAGGGGACAGAGAAGGAAACTAGAGGCGTTGGCTGCGATATGTGAATTTCACTGGGCGTGTCCCTCTCTGTCCCTTATTTTCTCTTGCTAATAACTGCTACATTTCTGCCAATTTTGACAAATGCTCTTTATTGGTTTTTGCTTTCCAATGTTTCGAGTGTGGTTGGCATATCGAGTGTTGTTCCTACCACGTTTCAGTCAGTTTGAGCAAAACTCAGGCCTCCACAGCTTAGGGCCATTTTCGTATGCTTTTCGTGACACTGGCTATCATGGCTGGGACTTATTTTCGGGGGTGGGGAGGGATCTAGATTATACTCCTGTTTTAGAGATTACCAGACTGGTGTGAATAGGAGTTGAGTACTTCGACTTGAATAAGGGCCAAAAAATGCGGCATATATCGCGCAGGCAGTCTGGGCAGTCCCTCGACTGACATAGGCACCTGATTTGATACAACGTAGAACATCGGCTAGTTTAATCTAAAAATCAGTGCTTTATTATTTACCTTATCATACAACTTTGAATAATTATTATTGATAATTAAGGTGACGTTTTGCAGGGCAATGCTGCAGGGCTGCGGACCTCCCCCCTCCATCTCAACCTAGCTATACGTTGTACTATACATGTACTGTGTACTGAAACTGAATCAAGTTACTCCTGGGATTTTTCACGGTATATGGCATATCTAGTCTTTTTAAACATAGGTAACGATTGTAGGCGTTTTCTAGCCCAACAGTATTGACCTTAGAACATTTGTTTCCTGATAGCATATAAATGCAACTACAGTCAACTCTCGCCCCGCTATTACGGACAAAATCCAACTCTCCCCCCGGCGGAAGCTATAGAGGTTTGACTGAAAATGGCCCCCGCTATTGCGGACTCCAAACTACGTCCCGAGGGTGTCCGCTATAACGAGAGTTAACTGTACAATATGTGTTTTAGTTCAGAGTAAATTCAAATTCAGAAAATTGTCCTTTTGCGACACTAGTTCGCTCTACACCGATCTTTGTCGTAAAGGAAAATGTTACTCCAGCATGTTCCACACTAGACAAGCCACCCTGTCCATACCAGGAGGGTGGACCAGTTATGATAGCTTGAAAACAGTAATTGATCTGTGCTTGTAAAGCAATTGGAGGCTCAAACACAATATCAAAGCCATGATAATCACCTCCTTCACTCTGGACAAACTTAGAAAGAAACTTGCCCTTTTTCTGAGTTACTAAATCAATGCCGTTGGTAGAAATTCTAAGGTTCACTGAATATTCATTGTTCTCACTACCAAATAGACGCAATGCATGCAGGTTAATGTTTTTGTTTACCGAAAGAACTATCGAATCGGAACAGCCGTGATACTGCCACCCTTTTACCACTTTTGTTGAATCAAACCTGCAAATTCGCTGACGAAAACCAACTCTTTTGGCTTCAGAAAACCCCACTGGAAAATCTAGCACAGAATGAAAATACTTCACCATGTCAAATGACTCTTTCTTCGTTAGTATGTCACAGTCGAGGACAACTTTAGCGAACTCGTTCTGTTCCATCACTGGGAAACGAATTCCCTTAACGATCCGTTCTCCAAGGATCCTTCTCTTCACAGAGCCTTCTGCTGTTAGACCTTGCTTTTCACATTCTCTTCTAGCCCAGAAATCGACAGCTTTGAATAATTCCACTTCTTTGACGTTCAAAGAATCTCTCTCCACTAATTCCTCTAGCACTGATCTATCGATTGTCACGAAACCATCCGATTTCACAGCTTCGTTCGCCTGTTCATCGATCACCTCCCAGCAGTGACCCACCAGATCTTTCTCCTCGTACTTCTGTGCGTCCGGCAAGACATGAAACACGTTTGACGAATCCAACTTCTCTCGAAGGTACTCTGTGCATTTGTCAGCAAGGGAAGGAAGCATGTATTTCTTCGCCAAATACAGCACTTGCATAACATTGTCCGGGTCCAAGTTCACTTCATCGCTGTACACGAAACGAAAGAACTCCAACAGGCTCTTATACTCACAATCAGAGATGTCGACAGAATCTTTGGTCTCCGCCAATTCACCGTAAAACATGGCAAAAAATACTGGGCTACTGATCGCCAGCACGAACTTGTGAGCTGGAATTTTCTTCATACTTTCACTTCCGCCTTGAGAGTCAGCTCGCACGACAAACTTGACATCGCTCAATAGCTCGTTATTGAACATGAACTTGCATCTTTCTCTGATTGTACATCTGGTTGTCGTTCCCCAATAATCTTCCTTGACCACATTGAAAGACATGCTTGTATGGTTAAGTTTTGAGTCTGATACAGTCGGTACAACTACAGATCGCTCTTGCTTTCGTTTTGGAACAAGTCACGCGGTCAGTCCAGACAGTCACACATGGAAAATGGTCATCGCGGGCTCAATATTGTGCCCTGCATGCTTGCGAAGCAGTAGCGCGAAAAGGAGCAAAATAAAATGGAACGGGGGAGGGGTGAGGAAGGGACAAACTGGCCTGTTTTGTGAGTTGCAAAACAACGCCGTTGGCATAATGAGTTTTTTATTCATTGTTCTCACTATACCAAATAGACGCAATGCATGCAGATTTATGTTTTTTTTTGTTTATCGAAAGAACTATTGAATCCGAATAGGCGGGTGGTTTTACCACAACCCGATGGCTGATACACTCGAACCACCTATTAAGCGGCCAGCTATCAAAGTTCCAATATCAGTATAATACTGTAAATAAAACCCTCGCCTATTAAGCAGCCAATTCCTATTAGACATGGAATATTGATAACATTGATTTGTTTACGATTCGCTCCGAGAGCCTTCTATCGATTTATAGTAGGTACTCGTGTAGCAATTCAGATTGCGAGCTTCCAGCAGTCACTGGGTTATGCTTAATGTTGCTGAAGAATGTATTTTTTACATATGAACAATCTAAGGAAGTGTTGGTCCGAGTAATGCAATATCATACAAACAATGGAGAAAGACAGTGAACAAGTTACTGTACAAGATACCTGTACAAAGAATAGACGAAAACGAAGACGTGAGATAATGCCCCAGGCATAAACCTATGTCTGCCCTCTAATAAGAGAATTATCCACCCCATATTGTTGTCGTTGTTTTTTATTAAATCCCGGGTCTCAATATCTTTAATTCGTGCTACATGGTGTTGCGCTTATCTGTTATAATTCTTCATCTGTGATGAAATATGTCAAATACGAAACACATTAAAATGCGATTATTCCTTGTTGCCTTCGTTTGACGATAATTTTCATTCCCAGTTCAATTCCCTGCAATACCGCATTCTGTTCTTTTGTTATTTTGGAAATAATTCAATAGTTTTTCCATTCATGCTAGAAAGCCAGATTGAATTGAGACTCTTTTTTGTCATCTTTATGCCATTCTCTGAAAAGCATTTCATTACTGACTCCTTCAACTGTTCACTCAATATTTGATGTACTTATATCAAACACGAGATACAAGGTTTCATCCGATTTCCAAACACGGAGAAGAGAGTTGAAAATAAGACGTATAGCGGAATGTTTCTGACAAAATTCGAGGAAGCGAAAACTAAGGAGTAAACGGGGGATTAAAATTGTAAAACTCAATGCTAACTAAGATCAGATATCCAAAACTATTTCCTTTACTTTAACGTGATGAATTATTAATGAGTTTGTGAACACGGGTTAAGGCGGGACTTAACCTAAATTTCAATGAAATTTTAAGAGGTTTAAAGAAGAGATAGAAGAAATAAAATTATTTTTGGAACACCAACAGACAGTTGATACCCACGCGGGTGCTCTTGCGTGGTTATCAACTGTCTGTTGGTGTCAATCTACTAATTTTTAACTTCAAATTCTAATTTTAAAACTACAATAAATCTTCAATTATAATATTTCTCATTTCCCTAAATTTTTCAACCGCCTTTGAGAAAAACTATTTCCTCCCAAACATATCCAAAAATCACCCAAAAATTTACAAAACACCCCATAACATAGATTTATGGGATGAGCATAGAGTTTTTGGATTGCTTGAAACGTGAACGAGATATTTCCATTTAACCCATGTTTTAAAAGTCGCGGAAAAATGGCATTTAGGTTAAGTCCCGCCTTAAGTAAATCACTCTAGACGATCACTAACGTCATGAATTATTCGATATTATCTTTCAATAACACTGAGCTTGAAGAAAACCAAATTAATACACGTTCAAATATCTGTGATAAGACTCACAACAATGCACGTGCAAAACACATGTTTCACATTCCAACTTTTTTCGACAGAAAGTTTCTTTGCCATCGATCATTAGTTTCGTGATCACACAAATGACTTTGCCTTTGGCGTTTTAAATATCTTCATCAAAGTTCTGTTTTAATTTGTTAAAAAACAGAAGTAGCCCAGGTTTAGTGTTAAAATTTAAAACTTGTGCTCCCTTTATTGTGGATCAAGAACTAACTTACTCTTAGTTCAAACGAAGTTCTTCTATGCTGACGATTTCGCAAATTTTCCTTAATTTCTATGAACTGCTTCGGCTTATACATGCACACGAGAAAGATCATTACTTTATATTGCGAGGTGCCCCCCTTAGAGGCCTTAGAGATTTGTCCTCTTTAGAGAGGTGCCTGCCTTAGAGAGGTTTCTACCTAGCTTAGAGAACTTCTTAGAGAGGTTGAATCTGCCTTAGAGAGGTGCTTGCCTTAGAGATTTCAAGTTCTCAGTTACAGAGGTATCTGCATTAGAGATCTGTTCTCTTTAGGTCTGCCTTAGTCACACCGGGGTGTCTACCGTAGAGAGGTCTCCACCTTAGACAGGCGTCCGCCTTAGCGAGGTGTCTTCCTTGGAGAGGTGTCCTCCTTTGAGAGGCGTCCTCTTTTGAGAAGTGTCCTTCTTAGAGAAGTGTCTCTTAAAGAAGTGAACAACTCAACATTCTTCAGTGGCGGATCCAGACATCGGTTTATAATGTGGCGGACCCGATAAATTTGGGCGAGGGCCCGAAATAAGGGGGAAGGGGGGCCAGACCACACGGGCCCCTCCCCTAGATCCGTCACTGTTCTTAGTGTTATTACTATTCTGTTTCGGTCACACAACGCTCGTTCCAGCCCGCTACAAAAAATCGTTATCTAACTTGAACCTTTGACGAATGTGTTTCTTTACAGACGTCTTCAAAACAACGAGGTTAAGCTTCAGAGAGAAACTTCAAGCGGTCAGAGACGATTGTCAGAGTTGAAACTAAAACAAGAAGTTTGTCAGTTCTCACAGTTTCAGAAAGCACATGCGCTGGACAACTGGACTGTTTGTTCACTTCCTAATCTTTATTTCACAGAGTTGTAAGAGAATAAGGGAACTGGGATAAGAATGATGATTATTTTTTATTGGTAGTCAAGTCTCAGACATGTACTTACTTGTGAAAGAAAAATTACTTCAGTTTTATATTGCTCTTATATCTTCCAAAATTTGAATAGATTTAATTATTAGCTGTAGACCAATTTTATGTAAATATGTTGTAAGATTTTCACTAAATTAAACGACATTGCACAGCATATTGTACAAAATGTTCTTACCAACCTTTTAATAGTCGCTATTGACCGCTGACACCGCTATTCAGAAGCGAAATAATCCATGTGTCTCACTCTATTGGCAAGGTACTCTCTGTTGGCATTTTACAAGCCCCAAAGCTCCCCAAAGAGAACGTACCTATACGATCAATGTTTCTCTTGCTCAGTATAATACCATGACCAACGCATGATGTGACGATTTTGTCACGCGTGACGTCACTGCCCACACTAACTCGTTCCTAGGATTTTTCTCGCACTTCGCGCTCGCCAAAGAGAGGACGCTTTGGCCTGGGTCTAGGCTATGGACGACCAAGAGAGAAACAAGAGAGACTTGGAGATGGACGACAGAGAAGAAGAGATGCGCGGCGAGTGAATGTATGGATGTTATCTCCAGGACTAATTCTTTCTCGTGTTTTCTTTTCTTTTCTTCAGGTTATGGATTCCCCTTGGCCAATGATGTTTTTTCGCGCCGTGCTGTGAAAGTTATTTTTATTTTTACTTCTGATCGAGGCTCCGACATCACTAGACTGCTAGCCTGTTCCAGGCGTTCAACGGCTATTTATAGACTGCGAGCAGTCGGTCTTTTTCCTCAGATCCTTGGTGCGAGCGAAAATAAATAATTATGGAAATCTACGACATCACAAATATGGACTGAATATATTTCAAAACATTATCATTGGAGGAGACCCATGTATGGGGGAATGCTTCTCTTAGATCATCCTCTCTTGCTGATCTACACAACTATGCTGATTCCTTCCCTCAATTCATATTCTGAATTCGTTCTCTGGATTTCACGTCTTCGGACCCTAGTTCACTTGGCTTTAGAGAATAATGGCTAATAACTGCTACATTTCTGCCAATTTTGACAAATGCTCTTTATTGTTTTTGCTTTCCAATGTTTCTTTCGAGTGTGGTTGGCATATCAGTGTTATTATACGTTTCAGTTAGCCTCCTCGCTCGTCACGCAATCTCTCCTGGCTACGTTTCAGTCAGTTTGAGCAAAACTCAGGCCTCCACGGCTACTTAGGGCCATTTCCGTTTGCTTTTCGTGACACTGGCTTTGAGTGCTTGGTCTTATTTTCGGGGGTGGGAGGGGTCTAGATTATATTCCTGTTTTAGAGATTGCCAGACTGGTATGAATAGGATATTGACTAAATCAAACAGTTGGGTACTTCGACTTGAATAAGGGCCAAAAAATTCGGCATATATCGCGCACGCAGCACCTGCTATGATACAACGTAGAACATCAGCTAGATTAATCTAAAGATCAGTGCTTTATTATTTACCTTATCGGTCCTTATCATACAACTCTGAATAATTATTATTGATAATTCAGGTGAAGTTTCCAGGGCAATTATGAAATTAGAAGGACAATTTAGAAACCCAAGGCTTATATATTACCAGCTGCGGATCTAGGGGTGAGGGACTGGAGCACCATTTTTTGTAAGTAAATGTGAAAAAGGCCGGGACATTTTTCTCTCTGTCCCTTTTTTCGCAACCCTCCCCTACCCCTGACCTTACGTAAGCAAGAAAAATTCCATTTGTACTCCGCAACTTCCTCTGCCAGCCCACACCACCTCTGAACACTCCCCCCCTCCCCTCCCCTACAGCTCAACTGGGCTATTTTGAACTACACATACGCAGTATACTCTGGGATTTTTCAGGTATGGCATATCTAGTCTTAACAGGTCTGAACATAATGATTGTAGACGTTTTATAGCCCAACAGTATTGCCTTTAGATTGTAGAACATTTCATGATGACATATAAATGCAACTACAAATGTGATTTAGTTCAGTGTAAATTCAAACTCTGAAAATTGTCCTTTTGCGACCTTAGTTCGATTTGTAACACTCTCTGTCATAAAGGAAAATGTTACTCCAGCATGTTCCACGCGAGACAAACCACCCTGTCCATACCAGGAGGGTGACCAGTTATGGCAGCTTGAAAACAGTAATTGATCTGTGCTTGTAAAGCAATTGGAGGCTCAAACACAATATCAAAACCATGATAATCACCTCCTTCACTCTGGACAAACTTAGAAAGAAACTGGCCTGTTTTCTCACTTACTAAATTATAAATGCCGTTGGCTTCCACATTATAAGTATTACGGGTCACTGAATATTCATTGTTCTCACTACCAAATAGACGCAATGCATGCAGGTTAATGTTTTTGTTTACCGAAACAACTATCGAATCGGAACAGCCGTGATAATACTGCCACCCTTTTACCACTTTTGTTGAATCAAACCTGCAAATTCGCTGACGAAAACCAACTCTTTTGGCTTCAGAAAACTCCACTGGAAAATCTAGCACAGAATGAAAATACTTCACCATGTCAAATGACTCTTTCTTCGTTAGTATGTCGCAGTCGAGGACAACTTTAGCGAACTCCTTCTGTTCCATCACTGGGAAACGAATCCCCTTAACGATCCGTTCTCCAAGGATCCTTCTCTTCACAGAGCCTTCTGCTGTTAGACCTTGCTTTTCACATTCCCTTCTAGCCAGGAATCGACAGCTTTGAATAATTCCACTTCTTTGACGTTCAAAGAATCTCTCTCCACTAATTCCTCGAGCACTGATCTATCGATTGTCACGAAACCATCCGATTTCACAGCTTCGTTCGCCTGTTTATCGATCACCTCCCAGCAGTGACCCACCAGATCTTTCTCCTCGTACTTCTGTGCGTCCGGCAAGACGTGAAACACGTTTGATGCATCCAATTTCTCTCGAAGGTACTCTGTGCATTTGTCAGCAAGGGAAGGAAGCATGTATTTCTTCGCCAAATACAGCACTTGCATAACATTGTCCGGGTCTAAGTTCACTTCATCGCTGTACACGAAACGAAAGAACTCCAACAGGCTCTTATACTCGCAATCAGAGATGTCGACAGAATCTTTGGTCTCCGCCAATTCACCGTAAAACATGGCAAAAAATACTGGGCTACTGATCGCCAGCACGAACTTGTGAGCTGGAATTTTCTTCATACTTTCACTTCCGCCTTGAGAGTCAGCTCGAACGACGAACTTGACATCGCTCAATAGCTCGTTATTGAACATAAACTTGCACCTTTCTCTGATTGTACATCTGGTGGTCGTTCCCCAATAATCTTCCTTAACCACATTGAAAGACATGCTTGTATGGTTCAATAATTTTGAGTCCGGCGGTACAACTACAGTCGGTACAACTACAGATCGCTCTTGCTTTCGTTTTGCAACAAGTCACGCAGTCAGTCAATGGTCATCGCGGGCTCAATATTGACAAAGGGTAGCTCATGGCCTCACTCATGGAGCGCGAAAAGGAGAGGAAGGGACAAACTTATAGCCTGCAGGCGGTTTGTGGGCTTGCGATTGTTTATCTATTTCGAGTGTTAAGCCGCCATCTTGGATTCGCAAAACGTGGAGAGTTGGGGCGAGTGAAAGAGGGCGAGGAAGGGGGCGGGGTATTTGACATATTTCATCACAGACGAAGAATTATAATAGATAAGCGCAACGCCATGCAGCACGAATTAAAGATATTGAGATGTAATTTGTAAGACCTGGGATTAAAAAAAAATGACAACAATATGGGAGGGATAATTCTCTTATTAGAGGGCAGACGTAGGTTTATGCCTGGGGCATTATCGTCTATTTTTGTACAGATATGTTATCTGTGCATATATTTAACTTGTTCACTGTACGTCTTTCTCCATTTTTTGCATGATGTTGCATTACTTGGACCAACACTACCATCTTAGATTGTCCATATGTGGTTTTACCATAACCCGATGGCTGATATATTAGACATAGAATATTGATAAAATTGATTTATTTACGATTCGCTCCGAGAGCCTTCTATCGATCGTGTAGCCAATCAGATTGCGAACTTCCCAGCAGTCTACCGGCACTGGGACAGGTTATGTTGCCGAAGGATGCATACAAAAAATGGAGAAAGACGTACAGTGAACAAGTTAAATGCATGCACATATAATATATCTGTACAAAAATAGACGAAAACGAAGACGAGAGATAATGCCCCAGGCATAACATCTAATAGGAGAATTATCCACCCCATATTGTTGTCGTTTTTTTATCCCGGGTCTTATATCTCAATATCTTTAATTCGTGCTACATGGTGTTGCGCTTATCTGTTATAATTCTTCATCTGTGATGAAATATGTCAAATACGAAACACATTAAAATTCGATTATGCTTTGTTGCCTTCGTTTGACGATAATTTTCATTCTGACCCAAGTTCAATTCCTTGCAATGCTGCATTCTGTTCTAATTGTTATCTTGGAAATAATTCAATACTTTTTCCATTCATGCTAGAAGGCCAGATTGAATTGAATCTCTTAAAAAATTTCATATTTATGCCATTCTCTGATAAAACCTCCTTCAACTGTTCACTCAATATTTGATGTACTATATCAAACATGGGAAACAGTGCATGTTTCATCCGATTTCCAAACACCGAGAAGAGAGTTGAAAATACGACGCGTAGCGGAGTATTTTGGACGAAATTGGAGATGCTTGGGTCCTTGGAAATCGGATGAAACACTGTCTCGAGTGTGTGACATATCTTCTGAACTAGCCTGCAATGCAGGCGGTTTGTGGGCTTGCGATTGTTTATCTCCTTCGAGTGTTTAGCCGCCATCTTGGATTCGCAAAACGTGGAGAGTTGGGGCGAGTGGAAGAGGGCGAGGAAGGGGGCGGAAAGAACGTCGTTTGAACTAAGAGTAAATTAGTTCTTGATCCAGTAATCGATGAATAAAGCAAGCACAAGTTTAAATTAACATTCTGTTTTCTAGTTTAACACTATTTAAAACCTGGGCTACTTCTGTTTTATAACAAAAAACAGAACTTTGCTGAAGATATTTAAAACGCCAAGGGCAAAGTCATTTGTGTAATCACGAAACAAATTAGACTATCGATAACAAATAACTTTCTGTCGAAAAAAGCTGAAACATGTGTTTTACAGGTGCATTGTTGGGAGTCTTATCATAGATATTTGAACGTGTATTCATTTGCATGAATCTGCTTTTCCTAAAACTCAGTCAGGGTGCTATTGAAAGATAAATATCGAATCATTCATTACGCTAGTGACTGTCTAGAGTGATTTAAAACCCGTGTTCTCAAACTCATTAATAATTCATCACTATAAATTCCCTACTCCTTAGTTTTTGTTTCGGTTTAGAAGTAGCCTGCAAAACAGGCGTATTTTGGACGAGCGAGCGCTGAATATTCCATCGAGTGTTTTATAAGTCGCCATCTTGGATTAGGAAAACATTGGAGGCTTGGGGCGAATGCAAAAGAACGACGAAGGGAGAGGGAGTCAGGCAGAAAGGCGAGGGAGGAGGGAGGGGGCGAACCGAAACAAAAATTAATCTGCTCTGTAGAAACATATATTTTTAGACGTTGATGTGCCTCAACGTGGTTGTTCCTGTCACTCAAGATTAAACACAGTACTTCGATCGTTAAAATCAACGATTTTGTTTAATAAGCATGTTTACGTTTCTAATCCGCGTTGAAAATCCGATTACCCTTTCTCGTCCACAGAAACAACATCACATTAATCATGTGTTGACTGCCGTTTTATAATCCCACATAAGGTATTTACAGCTAAATTACATACAGACTTCCTTTGGTCACCGAGGGACAAAGCGATCTAAGGCGAGCGCATCATAAACTAGCTTAGATCTTGAATTTATGGCAAGAGTTCAACCTAATCAGAATCAAGACGTTATCGCGCCGTTTATAATTCGTTTCTCTTTATACTGATAATTGTTAACCAGCCTTCGCCTAGTGACACTTTACTCGCACAGTGCCTCTCTCTCTCTACCCAGGAGTATAAATGGGTACCGGCCCACAAATTTAAAATACTGGGGATAATCTGCGATGGACTAGCAACCCATCTAAGGAGAGTAGCAATACTCCAAGTCGGCTTCATGCTACAGAAACCGGGATAAGCTCCAACAGTGTGCCGGGCCAGTTTGGCCTGAGTGCGGCTTACCTTACCTTACCTTCGCCTCAGTAGTAAAAGCCCGGATGTGTGGCCAACCCCAACCGACCCCCAAACACTGTGCGTTGAGAGGCCGGAAAAAAGAGAGAAGACTAGGCACTATAATGCATAATGTTTCCGAAGAATTCATTTTTTACATATGGACCATCTAAGACTTGTCCCGTGATCATACAAAAAATGGAGAAAGACAGTGAACAAGTTGAATACATGCACAGATAATATGTCTGTACAAAAATAGACGAAAACGAAGACGAGAGATAGCCCCAGGCATAAACCTATGTCTGCCCTCTAATAAGAGAATTATCCCTCCAATATTATTGTCGTTTTTTTAATCCCAGGTCAGTCTTGCAAATTACATCTCAATATATTTAATTCGTGCTACATGGTGTTGCGCTTATCTGTTATAATTCTTCATCTGTGATGAAATATGTCAAATACGAAACACATTAAAATGCGATTATGCCTTGTTGCCTTCGTTTGACGATAATTTTCATTACCCAGGTTCAATTCCTTGCAATACTGCATTCTGTTCTTTTGTTATCTTGGAAATAATTCAATAGTTTTTCCATTCATGCTAGAAAGCCAGATTGAATCTCTCTCTCTCTCTCTCTCTCCCTCTTTTTTCATCTTTATGCCATTCTCTGATAAAACCGAAAAGCATTTCATTACTGACTCCTTCAACTGTTCACTCAATATTTGATGTAATATATCAAACACGAGAGACAGTGTTTCATCCGATTTCCAAACACTGAGAAGAGAGTTCAAAATACGACGCGTAGTGGAATATTTTTGACGAAGTTCAATGTGTTTGAGTGTTTTACATAAACGTGATGAATTATCACTCTAGACGGTCACTAGCGTCATGAATTATTCGATATTTATCTTTCAATAGCACTGAGTTTTAGAAAAAGCAAATGAATACACGTTCAAACATCTGTGCTAAGACTCACAACATTGCACCTGTAAAACACATGTTTCACATTCCAACTTTTCTCGACAGAAAGTTCTTTGTTATCGACCATTTGTTTCGTGATCAAACAAATGGACTTGCCCTTGGCATTTTAAATATCTTCAGCAAAGTTCTGTTTTTTGTTATAAAACTGAAGTAGCCCAGGTTTAGTGTTAAAACAGAATGTTAATTTAAAACTTGTGCTCCCTTTATTTTGGATCAAGAACTAACTTACTCTTAGTTCAAACGAAGTTCTTCTATGCGGACGATTTCGCAAATTTTCCTTAATTTCTAAGAACTGCTTCGGCTTATACATGCACACGACAAAGATCATTGCTTTATATTGCGAGGTGCTCCCCTTAGAGGCCTTAGAGATTTGTCCTCTTTAGAGAGGTGCCTGCCTTAGAGAGGTTTCTACCTAGCTTAGAGAAGCTTTATAGAGAGGTTGATTCTGCCTTAGAGAGGTGCTTGCCTTAGAGATTTCAAGTTCTCACTTAGAGAGGTATCTGCATTAGAGATCTGTTCTCTTTAGGGAGGTGTCTGCCTTAGTCACCGGGGTGTCTAACGTAGAGAGGTCTCCACCTTAGACAGGTGTCCGCCTTAGCGAGGTGTCTTCCTTGGAGAGGTGTCCTCCTTTGAGAGGTGTCCTCTTTGGGAAGTGTCCTTCTTAGAGAAGTGTCTCTTAAAGAAGTGAACAACTCAACATTCTTCAGTGGCGGATCCATCGGTTTATAATGTGGGGAACCGATAAATTGGGGCGAGGGCCCGAAATAAGGGGAAGGGAGGCCAGACCCCACGGGCCCTCCCCTAGATCCGTCACTGTTCTTAGTGTTATTACTATCCTGTTTCGGTCACACAACGCTCGTTCCAGCCCGCTACAAAAAATCGTTATCTAACTTGAACCTTTGACGAATTGTTTCTTTACAGACGTCTTCAAAAAAATAGACTACGAGTAGTCCCTCATTTTCTCAGATCGAGCGGGCGAGCGCGCGCGAAGCGCGTGGAAATATCCTCGCGCGAGAAAATGAGAGACTACTCATAGTCTATCAAAAACGAGGTTAAGCTTCAGAGAGAAACTCCAAGCGGTCAGAGACGATTGTCAGAGTTGAAACTAAAACAGGAAGTTTGTCAGTTCTCACAGTTTCAGAAAGCAAATCCGCTGGACAACTGGACTGTTTGGCTTCGTAATCTTTATTTCACAGAGTTGTAAGAAAATTAGGAAAATAGGATAAAGAATAATAATTATTTATATTGATAGTCAAGTCTCAGACATGTACTTACTTGTGAAAGAAAAAATGTTTCAGTTTTATATGCTCTTACTGATCTTCCAAAATTTGAATAGATTTAATTATTAGCTGTAGACCAATTTGATGTAAATATGTTGTAAGATTTTCACTAAATTAAACGACATTGCACAGCATATTGTACAAAATGTTCTTTCCATTTTGTCCAAGGACCTTTTAATAGTCGCTATTGACCGCTATTCAGAAGCGAAATGATCCATGATCAATTTTTTTCATGCGACTCACTCTATTCGGCAAGGTACTCTGTTGGGCATTTTACAAGCCACCAAAGCTCCCCAAAGAGAACGTACCTATACGATCAAGGTTTCCGCTTGCTACGATATAATACCATGACCAACGCATGATGATGTCATTGATGTGACGATTTTGTCACGGGTGACGTCACTGGCCCACACTAACTCATTCCCAGGATTTTTCTCACACTTCGCGCTCGCCAAGAGAGAGGACGCTTTGGGACTAGCCCGCCAGGCTGTGGACAACCAAGAGGCTTGGAGATGGACGACGGAGAAGAAGAGACGCGGGCCGAGCGAATGTATGGATGTTATCTCCAGGACTAATCCTTTCTTTTTCTTTCCCTGATCTCAAGAGAGGATGATTTACGAGAAATGTGGTTGGCATATCGAGTGTTGTTCCTTCCATGTTTCAGTCAGTTTGAGCAAAACTCAGGCCTCCACAGCTTAGGGCCATTTCGATGCTTTTCGTGACACTGGCTATCATCATCTAAATTTGAGTGCTGGGTCTTATTTTCGATTTTCGGGGGTGGGGAGGGTCGAGATTATACAATGGTTTAAGAGATTGCCAGACTGGTGTGAATAGGAGTTGGGTACTTCGACTTGAATAAGGGCCAAAAATGCGACATATATCGCGCACGCAGTCTGGGCAGCCCCGCGACTGACATAGGCACCTGATTTGATACAACGTAGAACATCAGATAATTTAATCTAAAAATCAGTGCTTTATTATTTACCTTATCATACAACTCTGAATAATTATTATTGATAATTCAGGTGACGTTTTGCAGGGCAATGCTGCAGAGCTGCGGACCTCCCCCCCCCCCCCCCCCATCTCAACCTAGCTACATTGTACTACACATGTCAGTACTGTGTACTGAAACTGAATCAAGTTACTCCTGGGATTTTTCACGGTATATGGCATATCTAGTCTTTTTAAATATAGGTAACGATTGTAGGCATTTTCTAGCCCAACAGTATTGACTTTAGAACATTTGTTTCCTGATAGCATATAAATGCAACTACAGTCAACTCTCGTCCCGCTATTACGGACAAAATCCAACTCTCCCCCGCGGAAGCTATAGAGGTTTGACTGAAAATGGCCCCCGCTATTACGGACTCCAAACTACGTCCCGAGGGTGTCCGCTATAACAAGAGTTGACTGTACAAATGTCTTTTAGTTCAGAGTAAATTCAAATTCAGAAAATTGTCCTTTTGCGACACTAGTTCGCTCTACACCGATCTTTGTCGTAAAGGAAAATGTTACTCCAGCATGTTCCACACTAGACAAGCCACCCTGTCCATACCAGGAGGGTGGACCAGTTATGAAAGCTTCAAAACGGTAAGTAATATGCGCTTGCAAAGCAATTGGAGGATCAAACACAATATCAAAACCATGATAACCACCTCCTTCACTCTGGACAAACTTAGAAAGAAACTGGCCTGTTTTCTGAGTTACTAAATGATTACAAAGCCGCTGACATCCGAATTATAAGTTTTAAGGGTCACACTACCAAATAGACGCAATGCATGCAGGTTAATGTTTTGTTTACCGAAAGAACTATCGAATCGGAACAGCCGTAACAATACTGCCACACTTTTACCACTTTTGCTGAATCAAACCTGCAAATTCGCTGACGAAAACCAGCTCTTTTGGCTTCAGAAAACCCCACTGGAAAATCTAGCACAGAATTAAAATACTTCATCATGTCAAATGACTCTTTCGTCGTTAGTATGTCACAGTCGAGGACAACTTTAGCGAACTCCTTCTCTTCCATCAACGGGAAACGAATTCCCTTAACGATCCGTTCTCCAAGGATCCTTCTCTTCACAGAGCCTTCTGCTGTTAGGCCTTGCTTTTCACATTCTCTTCTAGCCCAGGAATCGACAGCGTTGAATAATTCCACTTCTTTGACGTTCAAAGAATCTCTCTCCACTGATTCCTCTAGCACTGATCTATCGATTGTCACGAAACCATCCGATTTCACAGCTTCGTTCGCCTGTTCATCGATCACCCCCCCCCCCCCCCCCCCCCCCCCCCCCCAGCAGTGATCCACCAGATCTTTCTCCTCGTACTTCTGTGCGTCCGGCAAGACGTGAAACACGTTGACGCATCCAATTTCTCTCGAAGGTATTCTGTGCATTTGTCAGCAAGGGAAGGAAGCATGTATTTCTTCGCCAAATACAGCACTTGCATAACATTGTCCGGGTCCAGTTCACTTCATCGCTGTACACGAAACGAAAGAACTCCAACAGGCTCTTATACTCACAATCAGAGATGTCGACAGAACCTTTGGTCTCCGCCAATTGCAATTCACCGTAAAACATGGCAAAAAATACTGGGCTACTGATCGCCAGCACGAACTTGTGAGCTGGAATTTTCTTCATACTTTCACTTCCGCCTTGAGAGTCAGCTCGAACGACAAACTTGACATCGCTCAATAGCTCGTTATTGAACATAAACTTGCACCTTTCTCTGATTGTACATCTGGCTGTCGTTCCCAATAATCTTCCTTAACCACATTGAAAGACATGCTTGTATGGTTAATTTTGAGTCTGATTATTGTACAACTACAGATCGCTCTTGCTTTCGTTTTGGAACAAGTCACGCAGGGCCACGCAGTCAGTCGATCAGTCATTCGTCATCGCGGGCTCAATATTGATAAAGGAGCAAAAAAAAAATTGGGAGGGGTGAGGACAAACTTAGAAAGAAACTGGCCTGTTTTCTTCGTTGCTAAAACACAACGCCGTTGGCATAATTATAAGTTTTAAGGGTCACTGAATGTTCATTATTCTCACTATCGAATCGGAATAGCCGGGTGGTTTAACCATAACCGATGGCTGATATATTAGACATAGAATATTGATAAAATTGATTTATTTACGATTCGCTCCGAGAGCCTTCTATCGATCGTGTAGCCAATCAGATTGCGAGCTTCCCAGCAGTCAACCGGTACTGGGACAGGTTATGTTGCCGAAGGATGCATTTTTTACATATGGACAATCTATGATGGTAGTGTTGGTCCAAGTAATGCAATATCATACAAAAAATGGAGAAAGACGTACAGTGAACAAGTTAAATACATGCACAGATAATATATCAGTACAAAAATAGACGATAATGCCCCAGGCATAAACCTATGTCTGCCCTCTAATAAGAGAATTATCCACCCCATATTGTTGTCGTTTTTTTATCCCGGGTCTTACATCTCAATATCTTTAATTCGTGCTGCATGGCGTTGCGCTTATCTGTTATAATTCTTCATCTGTGATTAAATATGTCAAATACGAAACACATTAAAATGCGATTATTCCTTGTTGCCTTCGTTTGACGATAATTTTTCATTATCCAAGTTCAATTCCTTGCAATACCGCATTCTGTTCTTTTGTTATCTTGGAAATAATTCAATAGTTTTTACATTCATGCTAAAAAAGCCTGATTGAATTGAATCTCTCTTTTTTTTGTCACCTTTTATGCCATACTCTGATAAAACCGAAAAGCATGTCATTACTGACTCCTTCAACTGTTCACTCAATATTTGATGTACTATATCAAACATGAGATACAATGTTTCATCCGATTTCCAAACACCGAGAAGAGAGTTCAAAATACGACGCGTATACGACGCGTAGTGGAATATTTTGGACGAAATTCAATGTGTTTGAGTGTTTTACATAAACGTGATGAATTATCACTCTAGACGGTCACTAGCGTCATGAATTATTCGATATTTATCTTTCAATAGCACTGAGTTTTAGAAAAAGCAAATGAATACACGTTCAAATATCTGTGATAAGACTCACAACATTGCACCTGTAAAACACATGTTTCACATTCCAACTTTTCTCGACAGAAAGTTCTTTGTTATCGACCATTTGTTTCGTGATCACACAAATGGACTTTGCCCTTGGCATTTTAAATATCTTCAGCAAAGTTCTGTTTTTTCTTATAAAACAGAAGTAGCCCAGGTTTAGTGTTAAAGTAAAACAGAATGTTAATTTAAAACTTGTGCTCCCTTTATTTTGGATCAAGAACTAACTTACTCTTAGTTCAAACGAAGTTCTTCTATGCGGACGATTTCGCAAATTTTCGGCTTATACATGCACACGACAAAGATCATTACTTTATATTGCGAGGTTCCCCCTTAGAGGCCTTAGAGATTTGTCCTCTTTAGAGAGGTGCCTGCCTTAGAGAGGTTTCTACCTAGCTTAGAGAAGCTTAGAGAGGTTGATTCTACCTTAGAGAGGTTTCTACCTTAGAGAGGTGCTTGCCTTAGAGATTTCAAGTTCTCAGTTACAGAGGTATCTGCATTAGAGATCTGTTCTCTTTAGGGAGGCGTCTGCCTTAGTCACCGGGGTGTCTACCGTAGAGAGGTCTCCACCTTAGACAGGTGTCCGCCTTAGCGAGGTGTCTTCCTTGGAGAGGTGTCCTCCTTTGAGAGACGTCCTCTTTTGAGAAGTGTCCTTCTTAGAGAAGTGTCTCTTAAAGAAGTGAATAACTCAACATTCTTCAGTGGCGGATCCAGACATCGGTTTATAATGTGTGGTGACCCCGATAAATTTGGGCGAGGGCCCGAAAATAAGGGGGAAGGGGGGCCAGACCCCACGGCGCCTCCCCTAGATCCGTCACTGTTCTTAGTGTTATTACTATTCTGTTTCGGTCACACAACGCTCCTTTCAGCCCGCTACAAAAATCGTTATCTAACTTGAACCTTTGACGAAATGTTTTCTTTACAGACGTCTTCAAAACAACGAGGTTAAGCTTCAGAGAGAAACTTCAAGCGGTCAGAGACGATTGTCAGAGTTGAAACTAACACAAGAAGCTTGTCAGTTCTCACAGTTTCAGAAAGCAAATCCGCTGGACAACTGGACTGTTTGTTCGCTTCCTAATCTTTATTTCACAGAGTTGTAAGAGAACTAGGGAACTGGGATAAGAATGATGATTATTTTTATTGGTAGTCAAGTCTCAGACATGTACTTACTTGTGAAAGAAAAAATTGTTTCAGTTTTATATTGCTCTTCAGGGCCGTAGCTAGCGGGGGGGCAAGGGGGGCAGTTGCCCCCCCAAGAATGGGTAATGCTTTCTGAAAAACGAAAACTGCGTATGTTTTTTTTCGCGTTCAAACAGCCGCCTTCTTGATAAAAATATATGCCGAGGGTCTTTCAAAAACAAGATTGAACATTTCAAAGGCTTGGTACTCGATCTCCCCAGATTTTTGCTCGGCATATTAATCAAGATGATGGGGAACGAAGAGGCGAGAACTTCTTACTTCTTCTCAGGTAACTAAGTAAGTAGTTATATTTTTGACTGCCCGGTACCATACTAATTTGAACATTTACGATTGATTGAGAATAATATTTTGGAGCGGAAATACAACTGGAGACATCTTTTACACACGAAATAGACTAATAAAATGTTTAGTGTACTAAGGCCGATATACGGTATGTATCAAGGTAACAAAACCCCGGAAATATTGCTGTAAGCACTAAAAATACCTGTCATTTTACACTGAATCGAGATTGATTTTTTGACCAAAAATATCTCATGGAAAATGCTCAAAATAGCATTTCCGAGCCTCTAGATTTCAAAATTTTCTGGGGGGGCATGCCCCCAGACCCCCCTAGCGGCTCGCGCCTTCGGCACTCGCTTCATTGCCCCCCCATTCAAAAAATTCTAGCTACGGCCCTGCTCTTATATATCTTTCCAAAATTTGAATAGATTTAATTATTAGCTGTAGACCAAATTTGATGTAAATATGTTGTAAGATTTTCACTAAATTAAACGACATTTCACAGCATATTGTACAAAATGTTCTTACCATTTTGTCCAAGGAACCTTTTAATAGTCGCTATTGACCGCTATTCAGAAGCGAAATGATCCATGATCAATTTTTTTCATGCGACTCACTCTATTCGGCAAGGTACTCTGTTGGGCATTTTACAAGCACCCAAACCTCCCCAAAGAGAACGTACCTACGATCAAGGTTTCCGCTTGCTACGATATAATACCATGGACCAACGCATGATGATGTCATTGATGTGACGATTTTGTCACGGGTGACGTCACTGGCCCACACTAACTCATTCCCAGGATTTTTCTCACACTTCGCGCTCGCAAAGATAGAGGACGCTTTGGGACTAGCCCGCCAGGCTGTGGACAACCAAGAGGCTTGGAGATGGACGACGGAGAAGAAGAGACGCGGGCCGAGCGAATGTATGGATGTTATCTCCAGGACTAATCCTTTCTTTTTCTTTCCCTGATCTCAAGAGAGGATGATTTACGAGAAATGTGGTTGGCATATCGAGTGTTGTTCCTTCCATGTTTCAGTCAGTTTGAGCAAAAACTCAGGCCTCCACAGCTTTGGACCATTTCCGATGCTTTTCGTGACACTTGCTATCATGATCTAAATTTGAGTGCTGGGTCTTATTTTCGATTTTCGGGGGTGGGGAGGGATCTAGATTATACACTGGTTTAAGAGATTGCCAGACTGGTGTGAATAGGAGTTGAGTACTTCGACTTGAATAAGGGCCAAACAATGCGGCATATATCGCGCACGCAGTCTGGGCAGCCCCTCGACTGACATAGGCACCTGATATGATACAACATAGAACATCAGCTAGTTTAATCTAAATGAGTGCTTTATTATTTACCTTATCATACAACTCTGAATAATTATTATTGATAATTCAGGTGAAGTTTCCAGGACAATAATGAAATTAGGAGGACAATTTAGAAACCCAAGGCTTTAATATATATTACCAGCTGCGGATCTAGGGGTGAGAGACTGGAGCAACCATTTTTGTAAGTAAATGAAAGGAAAACCCAAGACATTTTTCTCCCTCTCCCTTTTTTTACCACCCCCTCCCCTGGCCTTAATGTAAGAAAAATCCCATCTGCACTCCGCAACTTCCTCCCCCATCCCCCACCACCTCCACACCCCCCCCCCCCCCCCCCCCATCTCAACTGAGCTACTTTGTACCCCACCTACCACAGTATACTGAAACTGAATCAAGTTACTCCTGGGATGTTACACCGTATGGCATATACATAATAATTGTCGGCGTTTTCTAGCCCAACAGTATTGACTTTAGATTGTAGAACATTTGTTTCATGATGACATATAAATGCAACTAATGTATGATTTAGTTCAGTGTAAATACAAACTCAGAAAATTGTCCTTTTGCGACCTCAGTACGATTTGTACAGATCCTTGTCGTAAAGGAAAATGTTACTCCAGCGCGTTCCATGCGAGACAAACCACCTGTCCATACCAGGAGGGTGGACCAGTTATGGCAGCTTGAAAACAGTAATTGATCTGTGCTTGTAAAGCAATTGGAGGCTCAAACACAATATCAAAACCATGATAATCACCTCCTTCACTCTGGACAAACTTAGAAAGAAACTGGCCTGTTTTCTGAGTTACTATACATTATTACAAAAGCCGTTGGCATAATTATAAATTGTAAGGGCCACTGAATATTCATTGTTCTCACTACCAAATAGACGCAATGCATGCAGGTTAATGTTTTTGTTTACCGAAAGAAGTATCGAATCGATAGTATAGCATTGATACTGCCACCCTTTTACCAATTTTGCAAGCCTGCAAATCCGCTGACGAAAACCAGCTCTTTTGGCTTCAGAAAACCCCACTGGAAATCTAGCACAGAATTAAAATACTTCATCATGTCAAATAACTCTTTCTTCGTTAGTATGTCACAGTCGAGGATAACTTTAGCGAACTCCTTCTGTTCCATCACTGGGAAACGAATCCCCTTAACGATCCGTCCTCCAAGGATCCTTCTTTTCACAGAGCCTTCTGCTGTTAGGCCTTGCTTTTCACATTCTCTTCTAGCCCAGGAATCGACAGCTTTGAATAATTCCACTTCTTTGACGTTCAGCGAATCCCTCTCCACTAATTCCTCCAGCACTGATTTATCGATTGTCACGAAACCATCCGATTTCACAGCTTCGTTCGCCTGTTCATCGATCACCTCCCAGCAGTGACCCACCAGATCTTTCTCTTCGTACTTCTGTGCGTCCGGCAAGACATGAAACACGTTTGAACGCATCCAATTTCTCTCGAAGGTACTCTGTGCATTTGTCAGCAAGAGAAGGAAGCATGTATTTCTTCGCCAAATACAGCACTTGCATAACATTTGTCCGGATCCAAGTTCAACTTCATCGCTGTACACGAAACGAAAGAACTCCAACAGGCTCTTATACTCACAATCAGAGATGTCGACAGAATCTTTGGTCTCCGCCAATTCACCGTAAAACATGGCAAAAAATACTGGGCTACTGATCGCCAGCACGAACTTGTGAGCTGGAATGTTCTTCATACTTTCACTTCCGCCTTGAGAGTCAGCTCGAACGACAAACTTGACATCGCTCAATAGCTCGTTATTGAACATGAACTTGCATCTTTCTCTGATTGTACATCTGGTTGTCGTTCCCCAATAATCTTCCTTGACCACATTGAAAGACATGCTTGTAATTTTGAGTCTGATACAGTCGGTACAACTACAGATCGCTCTTGCTTTCCTTTTGGAACAAGTCACGCAGGGTCACGCAGTCAGTCGATCAGTCAATGGTCATCGCGGGCTCAATATTGACAAAGGATCAAAAAAATTGGCAGGGGTGAGGAAGGGACAAACTTAGAAAGAAACTGGCCTGTTTTCTTCGTTGCTAAAACACAACGCCGTTGGCATAATTATAAGTTTTAAGGGTCACTGAATATTCATTGATCTCAATAGCGAATCGGAATAGCCGGGTGGTTTTACCATAACCCGATGGCTGTCTGGCTGATATATTAGACATAGAATATTGATAAAATTGATTAATTTACGATTCGCTCCGAGAGCCTTCTATATCGATCGTGTAGCCAATCAGATTGCGAGTTTTCCCAGCAGTCAACCGGTACTGGACAGGTTATGTTGCCGAAGGATGCATTTTTACATATGGACAATCTATGATGGTAGTGTTGGTCCAAGTAATGCAATATCATACAAAAAAATGGAGAAAGACGTACAGTGAACAAGTTAAATATACGCACAGATAATACTGATATTTGTACAAAAATAGACGAAAACGAAGACGAGAGATAATGCCCCAGGCATAAACCTATGTCTGCCCTCTAATAAGAGAATTATCCACCCCATGTTGTTGTCGTTTTTTTATCCCGGGTCTTACATCTCAATATCTTTAATTCGTGCTGCATGGCGTTGCGCTTATCTGTTATAATTCTTCATCTATGATGAAATATGTCAAATACGAAACACATTAAAATGCGATTATGCCTTGTTGCCTTCGTTTGACGATAATTTTCATTCTGACCCAAGTTCAATTCCTTGCAATACTGCATCCTGTTCTTTTGTTATCTTGGAAATAATTCAATAGTACATTCATGCTAGAAAGCCAGATTGAATTGAATCTCCTTTTTCTTTTTCTTTTATTATTTTCATCTTATACCATTCTCTAATGAAACCGAGAAGCCTTTCATTATACTATATCAAACACGAGAGACATTGTTTCATCCGATTTCCTAACACCGAGAAGAGAGCTGAAAATACGACGCGTAGCGGAGTATTTTTGACGAAATTCGAGGTATTTGGAAATGGGATGAAACACTGTCTCGAGTGTTTGACATATTTTCTCAATTGAAACACAAACTAAGGGGTAAATGGGGGAATTTAAACGTGAGGAATTATTAATTATTAGTGATGGCCCGAAATAAGGGGGAGGGGCCGGTCCCCACGGGCCATTGTACTTAGTGTTATCATTACTCTGTTCGAAAGGTACTCTGTTGGGCATTTTACAAGCCCCCAGAGAGAACATACCTACGATCAAAGTTTCTCTCCACTTGCTACGATATAATACCATCACCAACGCATGATGTGACTATTTTGTCACGCGTGACGTCACTGGCCCACACTAACTCATTCCCAGAGAGGACGCTTTGGGACTAGGTTGTGGACGACAAGAGAGAAACAAGAGAGGCTTGGAGATGTACGACAGAGAAGAAGAGACGCGCGCCGAGTGAATGTATGGATGTTATCTCCAGGACTGGTCCTTTCTCGGGTTTTCATTTTCTTTTTCTTCAGGTTATGGATTCCCTTGTATTGGCCAATGATAATTTTTTCGCGCCGTGCTGTGAAAGTTTTATATTTTTATTTTTACTTCTGATCGAGGCTCCGACATCACTAGACTGCTAGCCTGTTTCAGGCGTTCAACGGGCTATTTATAGACTGCGAGCAGTCGGTCTTCTTTCCTCAGATCCTCGGTGCGAGCGAAAATAAATAATTATGCAAATCTGCGACATCAAAATATGGACTGAATATATTTCAAAGCATTATCATTGGAGCATGAGACCCCATGTATGAGGGAATGCTTCTCTTAGATCATCCTCGCGTGCTGATCTACACAACTATGCTGGATTCTTTCCCTCAATTCGTATTCTCAATTTCGTTCTCTGGATTTTACGTCGTTCGGTCGACTCAGGTTCTCTTGGTTTTGGAGAATAATGGCTAATAACAAGAGAAAAATAGGGGACAGAGAGGGAAACCTAGGGGCGTTGGCTGGGATATGTGAAGTTCACTGGGCGTGTCCCTCTCTGTCCCTTACTTTCTCTTGCTAATAACTGCTACATTTCTGCCAATTTTGACAAATGCTCTTTATTGGTTTTTGCTTTCCAATGTTTCGAGTGTGGCTGGGATATCGAGTGTTGTTCCTTCCACGTTTCAGTCAGTTTGAGCAAAACTCAGGCCTCCACAGCTTAGGGCCATTTCCGTATGCTTTTCATCATCTAAATTTGAGTGCTGGGTCTTATTTTCGGGGGTGGGGAGGGGTCTAGATATACTCCTGTTTTAGAGCTCGCCAGACTGGTGTGAATAGGAGTTGTGTACTTCGACTTGAATAAGGGCCAAAAAATGCGGCATATATCGCGGACGCAGTCTGGGCAGCTCCTCAACCGACATAGGCACCTGATATGATACAACATAGAACATCAGCTAGTTTAATCTAAAGATCAGTGCTTTATTATTTACCTTATCATACAACTCTGAATAATTATTTTTGATATTTCAGGTGAAGTTTCCAGGGCAATTATGAAATTAGGAGGACAATTTAGAAACCGAAGGCTTATATATTACCAGCTACGGATCTAGGGGTTGAGGGACTAGGCTCTGGAGCGCCATTTGTTGTAAGTAAAAGTGAAAAAGGCCGGGACATTTTTCTCTCCCTATCCCTTTTTTTGCCAACCCCCTCCCCTGGCCTTAACGTAAGCAAGAAAAATCCCATCTGCACTCCGCAACTTCCCTCCCCCAGCTCCCACTACCTTCGCACCACCCCCCCCCCCCCCCCCCCCCCCACATCTCAACTGAGCTACTTTGCACTACACATACACAGTCGAGAGTACTGAAACTGAATCAAGTTACTCCTGGGATTTTTCACGGTATGGCATATCTACTCTTAACAGGTCTTAAAATAATGATTGTAGGCGTTTTCTAGCCCAATAGTATTGACTTTAGATTGTAGAACATTTGTTTCATGATAGAAATATAAAAGTATCAATGCAACTAATCATGTATGCTTCAGTTCAGTGTAAATTCAAAACTCAGAAAATTGTCCTTTTGCGACATAAGTTCGATCTTTACCACCCTTTGTCGTAAAGGAAAAATGTTACTCCAGCATGTTCTACGCGAGACAAGCCACCCTGTCCATACCAGGAGGGTGGACCAGTTATGAAAGCGTCAAAACAGTATTTGATCTGTGCTTGTAAAGCAATTGGAGGCTCCAAACACAATATCAAAACCATGATAATCACCTCCTTCACTCTGAGACAAACTTAGAAAGAAACTTGCCCGTTTTCTGATGTGCTAAATCAACGCCGTTGCCACAATTATAAGATTTAAGGGCCACTGAATATTCACTGTTCTCACTACCAAATAGACGCAATGCATGCAGGTTAATGTTTTTGTTTACCGAAACAACTATCGAATCGACATTTATATAGCTTTTATGATAATGCCACCCTTTTACCACTTTTTCAAAATTAAACCTGCAAATTCGCTGACGAAAACCAGTTCTTTTGGCTTCAGAAAACCCCACTGGAAAATCTAGCACAGAATTAAAATACTTCATCATGTCAAATAACTCTTTTCCTTCGTTAGTATGTCACAGTCGAGGACAACTTTAGCGAACTCGTTCTGTTCCATCACTGGGAAACGAATCCCCTTAACGATCCGTTCTCCAAGGATCCTTCTCCTTTCACAGAGCCTTCTGCTGCTAAGGCCTTGCTTTTCACATTCCCTTCTAGCCCCAGGAATCGGACAGCTTTGAATAATTCCACTTCTTTGACGTTCAAAGAATCTCTCTCACTAATTCCTCTAGCACTGATCTATCGATTGTCACGAAAACCATCCGATTTCACAGCTTCGTTCGCCTGTTTATCGATCACCTCCCAGCAGTGACCCACCAGATCTTTCTCCTCGTACTTCTGTGCGTCCGGCAAGACGTGAAACACGTTTGACGCTTCCAATTTCTCTCGAAGGTATTCTGTGCATTTGTCAGCAAGGGAAGGAAGCATGTATTTCTTCGCCAAATACAGCACTTGCATAACATTGTCGGGTCCAAGTTCACTTCATCGCTGTACACGAAAACGAAAGAACTCCAACAGGCTCTTATACTCACAATCAGAGATGTCGACAGAACCTTTGGTCTCCGCCAATTCACCGTAAAACATGGCAAAAAATACTGGGCTACTGATCGCCAGCACGAACTTGTGAGCTGGAATTTTCTTCATACTTTCACTTTCCGCCTTGAGAGTCAGCTCGAACGACAAACTTGACATCGCTCAAGAGCTCGTTATTGAATATAAACTTGCATCTTTCTCTGATTGTACATCTGGTTGTCGTTCCCCAATAATCTTCCTTGACCACATTGAAAGACATGCTTGTATGGTTAATTTTGAGTCTGATACAGTCGTACACTACAGATCGCTCGATCGCTCTTGCTTTCGTTTTGGAACAAGTCACGCAGGGTCACGCAGTCAATCGATCAGTCAATGGTCATCGCGGGCTACGTATACCAGCAGCATTTTCGTTCGCGGTCCTTTGCTACTTATTCACTTTCAATATTGACAAAGGAGCAAAAAAATTGGGAGGGGCGAGGAAGGGACAAACTTAGAAAGAAACTGCCTGTTTTCTTCGTTGCTAAAACACAACGCCGTTGGCATAATTATAAGTTTTTTTAAAAGGTCCACTGAATATTCATTGTTCTCACTATCGAATCGGAATAGCCGGGTGGTTTACCATAACCCGATGGCTGATATTATTATATTAGACATAGAATATTGATAGAGAGCCTTCTATCGATCGTGTAGCCAATCAGATTGCGAGCTTCCCAGCAGTCAACCGGTACTGGGACAGGTTATGTTGCCGAAGGATGCATTTTTTACATATGGACAATCTATGATGGTAGTGTTGGTCCAAGTAATGCAATATCATACAAAAAATGGAGAAAGACGTACAGTGAACAAGTTAAATATATGCACAGATAATACTGATATTTGTACAAAAATAGACGAAAACGAAGACGAGAGATAATGCCCCAGGCATAAACCTATGTCTGCCCCTCTAATAAGAGAATTATCCATCCCATATTGTTGTCGTTGTTTTATATCCGGGTCTTACATCTCAATATATTAATTCGTGATGCATGGTGGTGTTGTGCTTATCTGTTATAATTCTTCATCTGTGATTAAATATGTCAAATACGAAAGACATTAAAATGCGATTATTCCTTGTTGGCCTCGTTTGACAATAATTTTTCATTACCCAAGTTCAATTCCTTGCAATACTGCATTCTTTTCTTTTGTTATCTTGGAAATAATTCATTAGTTTGTTCCATTCATGCTAATGAAAAAGCCAGATTGAATTGAATCTCTCTTTTTTGTCATCTTTATGCCATTCTCTGATAAAACGGAGAAGCATTTCATCACTGACTCCTTCAACTGTAATATATCAAACACGAGATACAATGTTTTCATCCGATTTCCAAACACCGAGAAGAGAGTTGAAAATAGGTACGTGTAGCGGAATAATTTTTGACAAAATTCGAGGAAGCGAAAACTAAGGAGTAAACGGGGGAATAAAATTGTAAAAACTCAATGCTAACTAAGATCAGATATCCAAAACTATTTCCTTTACTTTAACGTGATGAATTATTAATGAGTTGAGAACACGGGTTACTAAGGAAATCACTCTAGACGATCACTAGCGTCATGAATTATTCGATATTTATCTTTCTATAAAACTGAGTTTGAAGAAAACCAAATGAATACACGTTCAAATATCTGTGATAAGACTCACAACAATGCACGTGCAAGTTTCACATTCCAACTTTTCTCCGACAGAAAGTTCTTTGTCATCGATCATTTGTTTCGAGAGAGGCTTGGAGATGGACGACAGAGAAGAAGAGATGCGGGCCGAGAGAATGTATGGATGTTATCTCCAGGACTGGTCCTTTCTCGGGTTTTCATTTTCTTTTTCTTCAGGTTTACCTGATCTCAAGAGAGGATGATTTAAGAGAAGGATTCCCCTTGGCCAATGATAATTTTTTCGCGCCCTCCTGTGAAAGTTTTTTTATTTTTTACTTCTGATCGAGGCTCCGACATCACTAGACTGCTAGCCTGTCCCAGGCGTTCAACGGGCTATTTATAGACAGCGAGCAGTCGGTCATTTTTTCCTCAGATCCTTGGTGCGAGCGAAAATAAATAATTATGCAAATCTACGACATCACAAATATAGACTGAATATATTTCAAAACATTATCATTGGAGGAGACCCATGTATGAGGGAATGCTTCTCTTAGATCATCCTCTCTTGCTGATCTACACAACTATGCTGGATTCTTTCCCTCAATTCGTATTCTCAATTCGTTTCTCTGGATTTTACGTCGTCACTCTAGTTCCCTTGGTCTTAGAGAATAATGGCTAATAACTGCTACATTTCTGCTAATTTTGACAAATGCTCTTTTGTTTTTTGCTTTCCAATGTTTCGAGTGTGGTTGGCATATCGAGTGTTGTTCCTTCCACGTTTCAATCCGTTTGAGTAAAACTCAGGCCTCCACAGCTTAGGGCCATTTTCGTTGCATTTTTCGTATGCATTTCGTGGTCTAAATTTGAGTGCTGAGTCTTATTTTCGGGGGTGGGGTCTCCCAAGATTATACTCCTGTTTTAGAGATTACCAGGGGGACTCTGGGAACGAGATTGGGTGTGAATAAGATATTAACTAAATCAGACAGTTGGGTACTTCGACTTGAATAAGGACCAAAAGATGCGGCATATATCGCGAAACGCAGTCTGGGCAGCCCCTCAACCGACATAGGCACCTGATTTGATACAACATAGAACATCAGCTAGTTTAATCTAAAGATCAGTGCTTTATTATTTACCTTATCATACAACTCTGAATAATTATTATTGATAATTCAGGTGAAGTTTCCAGAGCAATTATGAAATTAGAAGGACAATTTAGAAACCCAAGGCTTATATATTACCAGCTACGGGATCTAGGGGTGAAGGACAGGAGCGCCATTTTTTGTAAGGAAAAGCCGGGACATTTTTCTCCCTCTCCCTTTTTTCACCACCCCCCTCCCCTGGCCTTAACGTATTCGTAAGCTAGAAAAATCCCATCTGCACTCCGCAACTTCCTCCCCAGCCCCTCCGCACACCACCCTGCCCCCCCCCCCCCCCCCCCCCCCCCCCCCCCCCCCCCATTCTCAACTGAGCTACTTTGTACTACACATACATTACACAGTATACTCATTCAAGTTACTCCTGGGATTTTTCGCGGTATGGCATATCTAGTCTTAACAGGTCTTAACATAATGATTGTAGGCGTTTTCTAGCCCAACAGTATAGAACATTTGTTTCATGATGACATATAAATGTAACTACAAAATGTGATTTAGTTCAGTGTAAATTCAAACTCAGAAAATTGTCCTTTTGCGACCTCAGTTCGATTTGTACATATCTTTGTCGTAAAGGAAAATGTTACTCCAGCATGTTCCACACTAGACAAGCCACCCTGTCCATACCAGGAGGGTGGACCAGTTATGTTAGCTTGAAAATAGTATTTGATCTGTGCCTTGTAAAAGCAATTGGAGGCTCAAACACGATATCAAAACATGATAATCACCTCCTTCACTCTGGACAAACTTAGAAAGAAACTTGCCCTCTTCACAGAGCCTTCTGCTGTTAGGCCTTGCTTTTCACATTCCCTTTTAGCCCAGGAATTGACAGCTTCGAATAATTCCACTTCTTTGACGTTCAGCGAATCCCTCTCCACTAATTCCTCCAGCACTGATTTATCGATTGTCACGAAACCATCCGATTTCACAGCTTCGTTCGCCTGTTCATCGATCACCTCCCAGCAGTGACCCACCAGATCTTTCTCCTCGTACTTCTGTGCGTCCGGCAAGACATGAAACACGTTTGACGCTTCCAATTTCTCTCGAAGGTACTCTCTGCATTTGTCAGCAAGAGAAGGAAGCATGTATTTCTTCGCCAAATACAGCACTTGCATAACATTGTCCGGGTCCAAGTTTCACTTCATCGCTGTACAGAAAACGAAAGAACTGCAACAGGCTCTTATACTCACAACCAGAGATGTCGACAGAATCTTTGGTCTCCGCTAATTCACCGTAAAACATGGCAAAAAATACTGGGCTACTGATCGCGAGCACGAACTTGTGAGCTGGAATGTTCTTCATACTTTCACTTCCGCCTTGAGAGTCAGCTCGCACGACAAACTTGACATCGCTCAATAGCTCGTTATTGAACATAAACTTGCACCTTTCTCTGATTGTACATCTGGTTGTCGTTCCCCAATAAACTTCCTTGACCACATTGAAAGACATGCTTGTATGGTTAATTTTGAGTCTGATACAGTCGGTACAACTACACATCGCTCTTGCTTTCGTTTTTGGAACAAGTCACGCAGGGTCACGCAGTCAGTCGATCAGTCAATGGTCATCGCGGGCTCAATATTGACAAAGGAGCAAAAAATTGGGAGGGGTGAGGAAGGGACAAACTTAGAAAGAAACTGGCCTGTTTTCTTCGTTGCTAAAACACAACGCCGTTGGCATAATTATAAGTTTTAAGGGTCACTGAATATTCATTGTTCTCACTATCGGATCGGAATAGCCGGATGGTTTTACCATATCCCGATGGCTGTCTGGCTGATATATTAGACATAGAATATTGATAAAATTGATTTATTTACGATTCGCTCCGAGAGCCTTCTATCGATCGTGTAGCCAATCAGATTGCGAGCTTCCCAGCAGTCAACCGGTACTGGGACAGCCGAAGGATGCATTTTTTACATCTGCACAATCTATGATGGTAGTGTTGGTCCAAGTAATGCAATATCATACAAAAAATGGAGAAAGACGTACAGTGAACAAGTTTAAATACATGCACAGATAATATATCTGTACAAAAATAGACGAAAACGAAGACGAGAGATAATGCCCCAGGCATAAACCTATGTCTGGCCTCTAATAAGAGAATTAATCCACCCCATGTTGTTGTCGTTTTTTAATCCGGGTCTTACATCTCAATATCTTTAATTCGTGCTGCATGGCGTTGCGCTTATCTGTTATAATTCTTCATCTGTGATGAAATATGTCAAATACGAAACACATTAAAATGCGATTATGCCTTGTTGCCTTCGTTTGACGATAATTTTCATTACCCAAGTTCAATTCCTTGCTGAATACTGCATTCTGTTCTTTTGTTATCTTGGAAATAATTCAATAGTTTTTCCATTCATGCTAGAAAGCCAGATTGAATTGAATTTCCTTTCTTTTTTCTTTCTTTCTTTTCATCTTTTTACCATTCTCTGAAAAAACCGAGAAGCCTTTCATTATACTATATTCAAGCACAAAAGACAGTGTTTCATCCAATTTCCTAACACCGAGAAGAGAGTTGAAAATACGACGCGTTGCGGAGTATGTTTTGACGAAATGGGAGGTGTTTGGAAATGGGATGAAACACTGTCTCGAGTGTTTGACATATCTTCTCAATTGAAACATAAACTAAGGGGTAAATGGTGGAATTTAACGTGATGAATTATTCATTATTAGTGATGGCCCGAAATAAGGGGGAGGGGGCCGGTCCCCACGGGCCATTGTACTTAGTGTTATTATTACTCTATTCGGAAAGGTACTCTGTTGGGCATTTTACAAGCCCCAAAGAGAACGTACCTACGATCAAAGTTTCTCTCCACGTGCTACGATATAATACCATGACCAACGTATGATGTGACTATTTTGTCACGCGTGACGTCACTGGCCCACACTAACTCATTCCCAGAGAGGACGCTTTGGGACTAGGTTGTGGACGACCAAGAGAGAAAACAAGAGGCTTCGAGATGGACGACAGAGAAGAAGAGACGCGCGCCGAGTGAATGTATGGATGTTATCTCCAGGACTGGTCCTTTCTCGGGTTTTTCTTTTTTTTTCTTCGAGTTATGGATTCCCCTTGGCCAATGATAATTTTTTCGCGCCGTGCTGTGAAAGTTATTTTTATTTTTACTTCTGATCGAGGCTCCGACATCACTAGACTGCTAGCCTGTTCCAGGCGTTCAACGGGGCTATTTATAGACTGCGAGCATGTCAGTCATTTTTCCTCAGATCCTTGTTGCGAGCGAAAATAAATAATTATGCAAATCTGCGACATCACAAATATGGACTGAATATATTTCAAAATATTATCATTGGAGGAGACCCATGTATGAGGGAATGCTTCTCTTAGATCACCCTCTCGTGCTAATCTACACAAATATGCTGGATTCTTTCCCTCAATTCGTATTTTTAATTCGTTCTTTGGATTTTACGTCTTCGGACCCTAGTTCTCTTGGTTTAGAGAATAAATAAACAATAGCCTCCATTTGGCGAGGGAATATGCTCGGATATTTGTCCGCGGACATTATCTGTTCCGAGAAGCGAACAGTTTTCGAAGCGAACTGTGAGCGAAGCTCACAGTTTTCCTCGAGCTTCCCTCAATATTCATATTCTCAATTTGTTCTCTGGATTTTACGTCTTCAGACCGTAGTTCTCTTGTTTTTAGAGAATAATGGCTAATAACTGCTACATTTCTGCCAATTTGATAAATGCTTTTTATTGTTTTTGCTTTCCAATATTTCGAGTGTGGTTGTTCCTTCCACGTTTCAGTCACAGTTTGAGCAAAACTCAGGCCTCCACAGCTTAGGGCCATTTCCGTATGCTTTTCGTGACACTGGCTTTGAGTGCTGGGTCTTATTTTCGGGGGTGGGGAGAGGTCTAGATTATACTCCTGTTTTGGAGATTGCCAGACTGGTGAGACTGGTGTGAATAGGATATTAACTAAATCAAACAGTTGGGTACTTGGACTTGAATAAGGGCCAAAAAAAATACGGCACGTATCGCGCACGCAGCACCTGATATGATACAACGTAGAACATCAGCTAGTTTAATCTAAAGATCAGTGCTTTATTATTTACCTTATCATACAACACTGAATTGATAATTCAGGTGAAGTTTCCAGAGCAATTATGAAATTAGGAGGAAAATTTAGAAACCCAAGGCTTATATATTACCAGCTGCGGATCTAGGGGTGAGGACTGGAGCGCCATTTTTTGTAAGGAAAAGCCGGGACATTTTTCTCCCTCTCCCTTTTTTCACCACCCCCCTCCCCTGGCCTTAACGTATTCGTAAGCTAGAAAAATCCCATCTGCACTCCGCAACTTCCTCCCCAGCACCTCCGCACACCACCCTGCCCCCCCCCCCGCCCCCCCCCCCCCCCCCCCCCCCCCCCATCTCAACTGAGCTACTTTGTACTACACATACATTACACAGTATACTCATTCAAGTTACTCCTGGGATTTTCGCGGTATGGCATATCTAGTCTTAACAGGTCTTAACATAATGAATTGTAGGCGTTTTCTAGCCCAACAGTATAGAAACATTTGTTTCATGATGACATATAAATGTAACTACAAATGTGATTTAGTTCAGTGTAAATTCAAACTCAGAAAATTGTCCTTTTGCGACCTCAGTTCGATTTGTACATATCTTTGTCGTAAAGGAAAATGTTACTCCAGCATGTTCCACACTAGACAGCCACCCTGTCCATACCAGGAGGGTGGACCAGTTATGTTAGCTTGAAAATAGTATTTGATCTGTGCTTGTAAAGCAATTGGAGGCTCAAACACGATATCAAAACCATGATAATCACCTCCTTCACTCTGGACAAACTTAGAAAGAAACTTGCCCGTTTTCCGAGTTGCTAAATCAACCCTGTTGGCATAATTATAAATTTCAAGGGTCACTGAATATTGATTGTTCTCACTACCAAATAGACGCAATGCATGCAGGTTAATGTTTTTGTTTTACCGAAAGAATTATCGAATCGATAGTATAGCCTTGATACTGCCCCCCTTTTACCAATTTTGCTGAATCAAACTGCAAATTCGCTGACGAAAACCAGCTCTTTTGGCTTCAGAAAACCCCACTGGAAAATCTAGCAATAAATAAAAATACTTCATCATGTCAAATGACTCTTTCGTCGTTAGTATGTCACAGTCGAGGACAACTTTAGCGAACTCCTTCTCTTCCATCAACGGGAAACGAATTCCCTTAACGATCCGTTCTCCAAGGATCCTTCTCTTCACAGAGCCTTCTACTGTTAGCCTTGCTTTTCACATTCTCTTCTAGCCCAGGAATCGACAGCTTTGAATAATTCCACTTCTTAGACGTTCAAAGAATCTCTCTCCACTAATTCCTCTAGCACTGATCTATCGATTGTCACGAAACCATCCGATTTCACAGCTTCGTTCGCCTGTTCATCGATCACCTCCCAGCAGTGACCCACCAGATCTTTCTCTTCGTACTTCTGTGCGTCCGGCAAGACATGAAACACGTTTGACGCATCCAATTTCTCTCGAAGGTACTCTGTACATTTGTCAGCAAGGGAAGGAAGCATGTATTTCTTCGCCAAATACAGCACTTGCATAACATTGTCCGGGTCCAAGTTCACTTTCATCGCTGTACACGAAACGAAAGAACTCCAACAGGCTCTTATACTCGCAATCAGAGATGTCGACAGAATCTTTGGTCTCCGCCAATTCACCGTAAAACATGGCAAAAAATACTGGGCTACTGATCGCCAGCACGAACTTGTGAGCTGGAATGTTCTTCATACTTTCACTTCCGCCTTGAGAGTCAGCTCGAACGACAAACTTGACATCGCTCAATAGCTCGTTATTGAACATAAACTTGCACCTTTCTCTGATTGTACATCTGGTTGTCGTTCCCCAATAGTCTTCCTTAACCACATTGAAAGACATGCTTGTATGGTTCAATAATTTTGAGTCTGATTATTACAGTCGGTACAACTACAGATCGCTCTTGCTTTCGTTATGGAACAAGTCACGCAGTCAGTCAATGGTCATCGCGGGCTCAATATTGACAAAAGGTACCTCACGGTGGGGAGCGCGAAAAGGAGAAAAAAAATTGGGAGGGGTGAGGAAGGACAAACTTATAGCCTGCGGGCTTGCGATTGTTTATCTATTTGCCGCCATCTTGATTCACAAAACGTGGAGAGTTGGGGCGAGAGAAAGAGGGTGAGGAAGGGGGCGGGATATTTGACATATTTCATCACAGACGATGAATTATAAACAGATATGCGCAACGCCATGCAGCACGAATTAAAGATATTGAGATGTAATTTGTAAGACCTGGGATTAAAAAAAATGACAACAATATGGGAGGGATAATTCTCTTATTAGAGGGCAGACATAGGTTTATGCCTGGGGCATTATCGTCTATTTTTGTACAGTATATATTTATATCTGTCAGTGTGCATATATTTAACTTGTTCACTGTACGTCTTTCTCCATTTTTTGCATGATATTGCATTACTTGGACCAACACTACCATCTTAGATTGTCCATATGTGGTTTTACCATAACCCGATGGCTGATATATTAGACATAGAATATTGATAAAATTTATTTATTTACGATTCGCTCCAAGAGCCTTCAATCGATCGTGTAGCCAATCAGATTGCGAGCTTCCCAGCAGTCTACCGGCACTGGGACAGGTTATGTTGCCGAAGGATGCATACAAAAAATGGAGAAAGACGTACAGTGAACAAGTTGAATACATGCACATATAATATATCTGTACAAAAATAGACGAAAACGAAGACGAGAGATAATGCCCCAGGCATAACATCTAATAGGAGAATTATCCACCCCATATTGTTGTCGTTGGTTTTATCCCGAGTCTTACATCTCAATATCTTTAATTCGTGATGCATGGCGTTGCGCTTATCTGTTATAATTCTTCATCTGTGATGAAATATGTCAAATACGAAACACATTAAAATGCGATTTATGCTTTGTTGCCTTTGTTTGACGATAATTTTCATTACCCAAGTTCAATTCCTTGCTGAATACTGCATTCTGTTCTTTTGTTATCTTGGAAATAATTCAATATTTTTCCATTCATGCTAGAAAGCCAGATTGAATTGAGACTCATTTTTTTGTCACCTTTTATGCCATTCTCTGATAAAACCGAAAAGCATTTCATTACTGACTCCTTCAACTGTTCACTCAATATTTGATGTATTATATCAAACACGAGATACAATGTTTCATCGGATTTCCAAACACTGAGAAGAGAGTTCAAAATACGACGCGTATACGACGCGTAGTGGAATATTTTTTGACGAAGTTCATTGTGTTTGAGTGTTTTACATAAACGTGATGAATTATCACTTTAGACGGTCACTAGCATAATGAATTATTCGATATTTATCTTTCAATAACACTGAGTTTGAAGAAAACCAAATTAATACACGTTCAAATATCTGTGATAAGACTCACAACCAGGGGGGGGCTAGCAGCGAGGCCTGGGACCTAGTATATATGATTGCACATTTTAGAAATTTGGCTGAGCGAGACTAAGTACTGGTTTGTTTAAAATAAACATGGCGGACGATGGCTGACATGAACGTGCGTTTGTGTTCGTTCAGAAATATTTTGGCGATTCCACGTCCAAAACATCTATGGGAACGATTCGGTCGCTGTTTAACTGAACTTTGGTCATTGTGGGACACCATGGATGAAAATTCCACAGAAAACTCCCGTAGAGGTACGTTTCTCGAATGATTGACAGATTTCTTTACTTGTGCGATCATGTATTGCGGAAAAGCGGCAAGATCAAAGGGCGCTGCTGCTCCCCCTGCTCACAACAATGCACGTGCAAAACACATGTTTCACATTCCAACTTTTTTCGACAGAAAGTTCTTTGTCATCGATAATTTGTTTCGTGATCACACAAATGGACTTTGCCCTTGGCGTTTTAAAATATCTTCAGCAAAGTTCTGTTTTAATGTTTAAATTTAAAACTTGTGCTCCCTTTATTTTAGATCAAGAACTAACTTACTCTTAGTTCAAACGAAGTTTCTCCTATGCGGACGATTTCGCCAATTTCCCTTAATTTCTATGAACTGCTTCGGCTTATACATGCACACGAGATATTTGCGAGGTGTCCCCCTTAGAGGCCTTAGAGATTTGTCCTCTTTTAGAGAGGTGCCTGCCTTTGAGAGGTTTTCTACCTAGCTTAGAGAAGCTTAGAGAGGTTGATTCTGCCTTAGAGCGGTTGCTGCCTTAGAGAGGTGGTTTGCCTTAGAGATTTCAAGTTCTCAGATAGAGAGGTGTCTGCATTAGAGATCTGTTCTCTTTTAGGGAGGTGTCTGCCTTAGTCACCGGGTTGTCTACCGTAGAGAGGTCTCCACCTTAGACAGGTGTCCGCCTTAGCGAGGTGTCTTCCTTGGAGATGTGTCCACCTTAGCGAGGTTTCCTCTTTTGAGAAGTGTCCTTCTTAGCGAGGCATCCTTCAGTCTTTAGAAGCTTTAGAGAAGTGTAACAATTCAACATTCTTCAGTGGCGGATCCAGACCTCGCTTTTATAATGTGGGGGACCCGATAAATTTTGGGTGAGGGCTCTTCCATTCTGTTTCGGTCACACAACGCTCGTTCCAGCCCGCTACAAAAAATCGTTATCTAACTTGAACCTTTGACAAACGTATTTCTTTACAGACGTCTTCAAAACAACGAGGTTAAGCTTCAGAGAGAAACGTCAAACGGTCAGAGGACGATTATCAGAGTTGAAACTAAAACAAGAAGTTTGTCAGTTCTCACAGTTTCAGAAAGCTCATCCGCTGGACAACTGGACTGTTTGTTCGCTTCCTAATCTTTATTTCACGGAGTTGCAAGAGAACTAGGGAACTGGGATCAAGTCTCAGACATGTACTTACTTGTGAAAGAAAAATTGTTTCAGTTGTTATTGCTCTTATATCTTCCCAAAATTTGAATCTATTTAATTATTAGCTGTAGACCAATTTGATGTAAATATGTTGTAAGATTTCACTAAATTAAACAACAATGCACAGCATATTGTACAAAATGTTCTTACCAACCTTTTAATAGTCGCTATTGGCCGCTGACACCGCTATTCAGAAGCGAAATAATCCATGATAAAAAAATTTATGCGTCTCACTCGATTCGGCAAGGTACTCTGTTGGGAATTTTACAAGCCCAAAGAGAACGTACCTACGATCAAGGTTTCTCTTGCTACGATACAATACCATCACCACCGGCATGATGCGACGATTTTGTCACGCGTGACGTCAGTGGCCCACACTAACTCATTCCCAGGATCTTTCTCACCCTTCGCGCTCGCAAAGAGAGAGAGGACGCTTTGGGACTAGGCCGTGGACGACCAGAGAGAAACAAGAGAGAGGCTTGGAGATGGACGACAGAGAAGAAGAGACGCGCGCCGAGTGAATGTGTGGATGTTATCTCCAGGACTGGTCCTTTCTCGGGTTTTCATTTTCTTGTTCTTCAGGTTATGGATTCCCTTTGGCCCATGATATTTTTTCGCGCCGTGCTGTGAAAGTTATTTATATTTTTACTTCTGATCGAGGCTCCGACATCACTAGACTGCTAGCCTGTTCCAGGCGTCCAACAGGCTACTAGACTGCGAGCAGTTGGTCATTTTTCCTCAGATCCTTGGTGCGAGCGAAAAGAAATAATTATGCAAATCTGCGACATCACAAATATGGACTGAATATATTTCAAAACATTATCATTGGAGGAGACCCATGTATGAGGGAATGCTTCTCTTAGATCATCCTCTCTTGCTGATCTACACAACTATGCTGGATTATTTCCCTCAATTCGTATTCTCAATTCGTTCTCTGGATTTTACGTCGTCACTCTAGTTCCCTTGGTCTTAGAGAATAATGGCTAATAACTGCTACATTTCTGCTAATTTTGACAAATGCTCTTTATTGTTTTTGCTTTCCAATGTTTCGAGTGTGGTTGGCATATCGAGTGTTGTTCCTTCCACGTTTCAATCCGTTTGAGTAAAACTCAGGCCTCCACAGCTTAGGGCCATTTTCGTTGCATTTTCGTATGCATTTCGTGGTCTAAATTTGAGTGCTGAGTCTTATTTTCGGGGTGGGGTGGGGTCTCCCAAGATTATACTCCTGTTTTAGAGATTACCAAGGGGGACTCTGGGAACGAGATTGGGTGTGAATAAGATATTAACTAAATCAGACAGTTGGGTACTTCGACTTGAATAAGGACCAAAAGATGCGGCATATATCGCGAACACAGTCTGGGCAGCTCCTCAACCAAACATAGGCACCTGATATGATACAAAGTAGAACAATCAGCTAGTTTAATCTAAATCAGTGCTTTATATTTTACCTTATCATACAACACTGAATTGATAATTCAGATGAAGTTTCTAGGGCAATATGAAATTAGGAGGGCAATTTAGAAACCCAAGGCTTATATATTACCAGCTAAGGATCTAGGGGTGAGGACTGGAGCGCCAATTTTTTGTAAGTAAATGTGAAAAAGGCCGGGACATTTTTCTCTCTGTCCCTTTTTTCGCAACCCCCTCCCCCTACCCCTGACCTTACATAAGCAAGAAAAATTCCATTTGTACTCCGCAACTTCCTCTGCCAGCCCCCACCACCTCTGCACACTTCCCCCCCCCCCCCCCCCCCCCCTAAACAGCTCAACTGGGCTATTTTTGAACTACACATACGCAGTATACTCTGGGATTTTTCAGGTATGGCATATCTAGTCTTAACAGGTCTTAACATAATGATTGGAGGCGTTTTCTAGCCCAACAGTATTGCCTTTAGATTGTAGAACATTTCATGATGACATATAAATGTAACTACAAATGTGATTTAATAGTTCAGTGTAAATTCAAACTCAGAAAATTGTCCTTTTGAAAACCTTAGTTCGTTCTGCACCACTCTTTGTTGTAAAGGAAAATGTTACTCCAGCATGTTTCCACACGAGACCAGCCACCCTGTCCATACCAGGAGGGTGGACCAGTTTATGAAAGCTTCAAAACAGTATTTGATCTGTGCTAAAGCAATTGGAGGCTCAAACACAATATCAAAACCATGATAATCACCTCCTTCACTCTGGACAAACTTAGAAAGAAACTGGCCTGTTTTTCTGAGTTACTAAATCATTACAAAAGCCGTTGGCGTCCAAATTATAAGTTTTAAGGGTCACTGAATATTCATTGTTCTCACTACCAAATAGACGCAATGCATGCAGGTTAATGTTTTTGTTTACCGAAAGAATTATCGAATCGATAGTATAGCCTTGATACTGCCACCCTTTTATTAACTTTGCTGAATCGAACCTGCAAATTCGCTGAGGAAAACTAGCTCTTTTGGCTTCAGAAAACCCCACTGGAAAATCTAGCACAGAATTAAAATACTTCATCATGTCAGATAATTCTTTCTTTGTTAGTATGTCACAGTCGAGGACAGCTTTAGCGAACTCCTTCTGTTCCATCACTGGGAAACGAATCCCCTTAACGATCCGTTCTCCAAGGATCCTTCTCTTCACAGAGCCTTCTGCTGTTAGACCTTGCTTTTCACATTCCCTTATAGCCCAGGAATCGACAGCTTTGAATAATTCCACTTCTTTGACGTTCAAAGAATCTCTCTCCACTAATTCCTCCAGCACTGATCTATCGATTGTCACGAAACCATCCGATTTCACAGCTTCGTTCGCCTGTTTATCGATCACCTCCCAGCAGTGATCCACCAGATCTTTCTCCTCGTACTTCTGTGCGTCCGTCAAGACATGAAACACGTTTGACGAATCCAATTTCCTCTCGAAGGTACTCTGTGCATTTGTCAGCGAGAGAAGGAAGCATGTATTTCTTCGCCAAATACAGCACTTGCATAACATTGTCCGGGTCCAAGTTCACTTCATCGCTGTACACGAAACGAAAGAACTCCAACAGGCTCTTATACTCACAATCAGAGATGTCGACAGAACCTTTGGTCTCCGCCAATTCACCGTAAAACATGGCAAAAAAATACTGGGCTACTGATCGCCAGCACGAACTTGTGTGAGCTGGAATTTTCTTCATACTTTCACTTCCGCCTTGAGAGTCAGCTCGAACGACAAACTTGACATCGCTCAATAGCTCGTTATTGAACATAAACTTGCACCTTTCTCTGATTGTACATCTGGTTGTCGTTCCCCAATAATCTTCCTTGACCACATTGAAAGACATGCTTGTATGGTTAATTTTGAGTCTGATACAGTCGGTACAACTACAGATCGCTCTTGCTTTCGTTTTGGAACAAGTCATGCGGCCAGTCCAGACAGTCACACATGGAAAATTGTCATCGCGGGCTCAATATTGTGCCCTGCACGCTTGCGAAGCAGTGGGGGAGGGGTGAGGAAGGGACAAACTGGCCTGTTTTGTGAGTTGCAAAACAACGCCGCATAATTATAAGTTTTTTATTCATTGTTCTCACTATACCAAAATAGACGCAATGCATGCAGATTTATGTTTTTTTGTTTATCGAAAGAACTATTGAATCCGAATAGACGGGTGGTTTTACCACAACCCGATGGCTGATACACTAGAACCACCTATAAAGCGGCCAGCTATCAAAGTCCCAATATCAGTATAATACTGTAAATAAAACCCTCGCCTATTAGGGCAGCCAACTCCTATTAGACATAGAATAGGTAAAATTAATTTGTTTACGGTTCGCTCCGAGAGCCTTCTATCGATTGATAGTAGGTGCCCGTGTAGCAATTCAGATTGCGAGCTTCCCAGCAGTCACTGGGTTATGGCTTAATGTTGCTGAAGAATGCATATTTTACATATGAACAATCTGGGGGTCCGAGTAATGCAATATCATTACAAACAATGGAGAAAGACAGTGAACAAGTTAAGTACAAGATACCTGTACAAAGAATAGACGAAAACGAAGACGAGAGATAATGCCCCAGTCATAAACCTATGTCTGCCCTCTAATAAGAGAATTATCCACCCCATATTGTTGTCGTTGTTTTTTTATTAATCCCGGGTCTCATAATATCTTTAATTCGTGCTGCATGGTGTTGCGCTTATCTGTTATAATTCTTCATCTGTGATGAAATATGTCAAATACGAAACACATTAAAATGCGATTATTCCTTGTTGCCTTCGTTTGACGATAATTTTCATTCCCAGTTCAATCCCCTGCAATACTGCATTCTGTTCTTTTGTTATTTTGGAAATAATTTGATTGAATTGAGACTCTTTTTTTGTCATCTTGATACCATTCTCTGATAAAACCGAAAAGCATTTCATTACTGGCTCCTTCGAACTGTTCACTCAATATTTGATGTAATATATCAAACACGAGAGACAGTGTTTCATCCGATTTCCAAACACCGAGAAGAAAGTTGAAAATAAGACGTATAGCGGAATGTTTCTAACCAAAATTCGAGGAAGCGAAAACTAAGGAGTAAACGGGGGAATAAAATTGTAAAACTCAATGCTAACTAAGATGAGATATCCAAAATGATTTCCTTTACTTTAACGTGATGAATTATTAATGAGTTTGAGAACACGGGTTAAGGCGGGACTTAACCTAAATTTCAATGAAATTTTAAGAGGTTTAAAGAAGGGATAGAAGAAATAAAATTATTTTTGGACCACCAACAGACAGTTGATACCCACACGGGTGCTCTTGCGTGGTTTATCAACTGTCTGTTGGTGTCAATCTACTAATATTTAACTCCAAATTCTAATTTTAAAACTACATTAAATCTTCAATATTTCACATTTCCCTAAATTTTACAACTCCTTTGAGAAAAACTATTTCCTCCCAAACATACCCCAAAATCACCCATTCATGGGATGAGCAGAGAGTTTTTGGATTGCTTGCAATTGAAACGTGAACGAGATATTTCCATTTAACCCATGTTAAGTCGCGGGAAAATGGCATTTAGGTTAAGTAAATCACTCTAGACGATCACTAGCGTCATGAATTATTCGATATTTATCTTTCAACAACACTGAGTTTGAAGAAACCAAATTAATACACGTTCAAATATCTGTGATAAGACTCACAACAATGCACGAGCAAAACACATGTTTCACATTCCAACTTTTTTCGACAGAAAGTTCTTTGTCATCGATCATTAGTTTCGTGATCACACAAATGACTTTACCTTTGGCGTTTTAAATATCTTCAGCAAAGTTCTGTTTTAAATTTGTTAAAAAACAGAAGTAGCCCAGGTTTAGTGTTTAAAAATTTAAAACTTGTGCTCCTTTATTGTGGATCAAGAACTAACTTACTCTTAGTTCAAACGAAGTTCTTCTATGCGGACGATTTCGCAAAATTTTCCTTAATTTTCTATGAACTGCTTCGGCTTATACATGCACACGAGAAAGATCATTACTTTATATTGCGAGGTGCCCCCCTTAGAGGCCTTAGAGATTTGTCCTCTGTAGAGACGTGCCTGCCTTAGGTTTCTACCTAGCTTAGAGAACTTCTTAGAGAGGTTGAATCTGCCTTAGAGAGGTGCTTGCCTTAGAGATTTCAAGTTATCAGTTACAGAGGTATCTGCATTAGAGATCTGTTTCTCTTTAGGGAGGTGTCTGCCCTTAGTCACCGGGGTGTCTACCGTAGAGAGGTCTCCACCTTAGACAGGTGTCCGCCTTAGCGATGTGTCTTCCTTGGAGAGGTGTCCATCTTTGAGAGGTGTCCTCTTTTGAGAAGTGTCTCTTAAAGAAGTGAACAACTCAACATTCTTCAGTGGCGGATCCAGACATCGGTTTTATAATGTGGTGGACCCGATAAATTTGGGCGAGGGCGCCGAAATAAGGGGGAAGGGGGGCCAGACCCCACGGGCCCCTCCCTAGATACGTCACTGTTCTTAGTGTTATTACTATTCTGTTTCGGTCACACAACGCTCGTTCCAGCCCGCTACAAAAATCGTTATCTAACTTGAACCCTTTGACAAACGTATTTCCTTTACAGACGTCTTCAAAACAACGAGGTTAAGCTTCAGAGAGAAACGTCAAGCGGTCAGAGACGATTATCAGAGTTGAAACTAAAACAAGAAGTTTGAAAGTTCTCAACAGTTTCAGAAGCTCATCCGCTGGACAACTGGACTGTTTGTTCGCTTCCTAATCTTTATTTCACGGAGTTGCAAGAGAACTAGGAACTGGGATCAAGTCTCAGACATGTACTTACTTGTGAAAGAAAAATTGTTTTAGTTGTTTTATTGCTCTTATAATATCTTCCAAAATTGAATAGATTTTAATTATTAGCTGTAGACCAATTTGATGTAAATATGTTGTAAGATTTTCACTAAATTAAACGACATTGCACAGCATATTGTCAAAATGTTCTTACCAACCTTTTAATAGTCGCTCATTGACCGCTATTCGAAAGCGAAATAATCCATGATAAAATTTTTTAATGCGTCCTCACTCTATTCGCAAGGTACTCTGTTGAGTCTGTTGGGCATTTTACAAGCCCCCAAACCTCCCCCAAAGAGAACGTACCGACGATCAAGGTTTCTCTTGCTACGATATAATACCATGACCAACGCATGATGTGACGATTTTGTCACGCGTGACGCCCCTGGCCCACACTAACTAGTTCCCAGGATTTTCTCGCACTTCGCCCTCGCCAAAGAGAGAACGCTTTGGCCCTGGGAACTAGGCTATGGACGACGCAGAGAGAAACAAGAGAGGCTTGGAGATGGACGACAGAGAAGAAGAGACGCGCGCCGAGTGAATGTATGGATGTTATCTCCAGGACTAATCCTTTTCTCGGGTTTTCATTTTCTTGTTCTTCAGGTTATGGATTCCCCTTGTACTGGCCAATGATAATTTTTTCGCGCCGTGCTGTGAAAGTTATTTTATTTTTTTGCTTCTGATCGAGGCTCCGACATCACTAGACTGCTAGCCTGTTCCAGGCGTCCAACAGGCTACTAGACTGCGAGCAGTCGGTCATTTTTTCCTCAGATCCTTGGTGCGAGCAAATAAATATATTATGCAAATCTGCGACAGTCACAAATATGGACTGAATATATTTCAAAACATTATCATTGGAGGAGACCCATGTATGAGGGAACGCTTCTCTTAGATCATCCTCTCTTGCTGATCTACACAACTATGCTGGTTCTTTCCCTCAATTCATATTCTGAATTCGTTCTCTGGATTTTTACGTCTTCGGACCGTAGTTCTCTTGGTTTTAGAGAATAATGGCTAATAACTGCTACATTTCTGCCAATTTTGACAAATGCTCTTTATTGTTTTTGCTTTCCAATGTTTCGAGTGTGGTTGGCATATCGAGTGTTGTTCCTTCCACGTTTCAGTCAGTTTTGAGCAAAACTCAGGCCTCCACAGCTTAGGGCCATTTCCATATGCTTTTCATGGTCTAAATTTTGAGTGCGCGGGTCTTATTTTCGGGGTGGGGAGCGGTCTCAGGATTATACTCCTGTTTTAGAGATTGCCAGACTGGTGTGAATAGGAGTTGGGTACTTCGACCTGAATAAGGGCCAAATAGGCACCTGCTATGATACAACGTAGAACATCAGCTAGTTTAATCTAAATCAGTGCTTTATTATTTACCTTATCATACAACTCTGATAATTATTATTGATAATTCAGGTGAAGTTTCCCAGGGCAATTATGAAATTTTGAGGACGAATTTAGAAACCCAAGGCTTATATATTACCAGCTACAGGATCTAGGGGTGAGGGACGTACTCTGGAGCACCATTTGTTGTAAGTAAAAGTGAAAAAGGCCGGGACTTTTTCCTTCCTATCCCTTTTTTTGCACCCCCCTGGCCTTAACGTAAGCCAAGACAAATCCCATCTGCACTCCGCAACTTCTTCCCCCAGCTCCCACTACCTTCGCACCACCCCCCCCGCCCCCCGCCGCCTCCCCCCCCCCCCCCCCTCCAACATCTAAACTGAGCTACTTTGTACTACACATACACAGTCGAGAGTACTGAAACTGAATCAAGTTACTCCTGGGATTTTTCACGGTATGGCATATCTAGTCTTAACAGGTCTTAAAATAATGATTGTAGGGCGTTTTCCTAGCCCAACAGTATTGACTTTAGATTTGTAGAACATTTGTTATCATGATAGAAATATAAAAGTATAAATGCAACTAATCATGTATGCTTCAGTTCAATGTAAATTCAAACTCAGAAAATTGTCCTTTTGCGATATAAGTTCGGCGATCTGTACCACCTTTTTTTGTAAAGGAAAATGTCACTCCCAGCATGTTCCACACTAGACAAACCACCCTGTCCATACGCAGGATGGTGGACCAGTTATTTTAGCTTTGAAACCAGTAATTGGTATGTTTCTTGTAAAGCAATTTGGAGGCTCATACACAATATCAAAACCATGATAATTAGCCTCCTTCACTCTGGACAGAACTTAGAAAGAAACTTGCCCGTTTTCTGAGTTACTAAATCAATGCCGTTGGTAGCAAAATTGTAAGATTCCACTGAATATTCATTGTTCTCACTACCAAATAGACGCAATGCATGCAGGTTAATGTTTTTGTTTACCGAAAGAACTATCGAATGTAGGAATAGCCGTAATACTGCACCCCGTTTACCACTTTTGGCTGAATCAAACCTGCAAATTCGCTGAGGAACCAGCTCTTTTGGCTTCAGAAAACCCCACTGGAAAAATCTATAGCACAGAAATTAAATACTTCATCATGTCAGATAACTCCTTTCTGCGTTAGTATGTCACAGTCGAGGACAACTTTAGCGAACTCTTTCTTTCCCATCACTGGAAACGAATCCCTTAACGATCCGTTCTCCAAGGATCCTTCTCTTCACAGAGCCTTTCTGCTGTAGACCTTTGCTTTTTCACATTCCTTCTAGCCCAGGAATCGACAGCTTCGAATAATTCCACTTCTTTGACGTTCAGCGAATCCCTCTCCACTAATTCCTCCAGCACTGATTTTATCGATTGTCACGAACGCATCCGATTTCACAGCTTCGTTCGCACTGTTTATCGATCACCTCCCCAGCAGTGACCTTACCAGATCTTTCTCTTCGTACTTCTGTGCGTCCGGCAAGACATGAAACACGTTTTGACGCATCCCAATTTCTCTCGAAGGTACTCTCTGATTTTGTCAGCAAGGGGAAGGAAGCATGTATTTCTTCGCCAAATCAGTACAGCACACTCTTGCATAACATTGTCTGGGTCCAAGTTCACTTCATCGCTGTACACGAAACGAAAAGAACTCCAACAGGCTTGCTTATACTCACAATCAGAGATGTCGACAGAATCTTTGGTCTCCGCCAATTTCACCGTAATAACATGGCAAAAAAATACTGGGCTACTGATCGCCAGCACGTGAACTTGTGAGCTGGAATTTTCTTCATACTTTCACTTTCCGCCCTTGAGAGTCAGCTCGAAACGACAAACTGACATCGCTCAAGAGCTCGTTATTGAACATAAACTTAGCACCTTTTCTCTGATTGTAACATCTGGTTGTCGGCACCCTCAATAATCTTCCTTAAACCACATTGAAAGACATGCTTGTATGGTTTAAATTTTGAGTCTGATTATTAGCAGTCGGTACAACTACAAATCTTGCTTTCGTTTTGGAAACAAGTCACGCAGTCAGTCGACACAGTCAATGGTCATCGCGGGCTCAATATTGACAAAGGGTACCTCCTGGGGACCTCCGCATGGGAAGCGCGTAGTCACTCCCTAGTTTCATGGGCCCCTCTCTGTCACGTCAACGCTTATCGCTCACGTCAAGGGTCCCGCGACAATTGGTCTGCGTTAATGCTCACGATAAACCCAATCATCAGGCGCATCTTTAGTGGGCTTCACATGTGACTTTTTAAACTTCGACAAAGAGAAAGAGAAATAATTTTGAGTCAAAAGCCATCAGTGCCTTCAGTGAAGATTTTTAAAACTAAAATACATCCTGCTCTTCCTTTGACTTAACACTTCGCAAAATATCACAGGCCATTGAAGGGAATGTGTAGGAGAACATTATTTTCAGTGTTATCTTGATCAGTCGGTATATTATCGTTCCACGTATTAATCGCTTATGATGTTCAGCATGTTTTATAATTGCATGTTTATAATAATTGTATGTTTCTTCGCGTGATAATTGTAGCCTAGTTTTGTTTCAGGTCGGATATGATGTTTCCCATTACTTTAAGGTCACGAATGCTGTTATGTTTACGTGTGTTGAAGTTCTCTTGTAAAAAAGCAAGCACGTTTCGGTGGAGCCTCTCACCACGAGCGAAATAAACGCTTCTTAGATTGTAGTTGGAGTAGTGTTGTCCGTTACTGGTACCTTGCTACATCTTTATACAAGAGAAAACAGCCGGAACTTACAGCATCTGACAAATACAGGATCGTATTCACAGGGAAACATTTTCTCTATACTTTTCACAGACCGAGGCGCCCGAAGAGATCGAAGCAACATCCGTAATCTTGTCCAGTATAAAAATACATGCGCAGTAGCGATTAGCTAAGAAAGCATGACTAAACCGTTTGAGCATGCGCAGACCAATTGTCGCTGGACCTTGGACGTTAGCGTAGCGTTTGCGTGACAGTAGAGGGGGCCAGAACTGGACTAGGGAAGCGCGAAAAGGAGCAAAAAAAATAGGCCCGCGAGGACTCGTGCTCATTGGCTACTGCATTTTTTTTACTCAGAGCTAATGCGCATACATGTAGCCCATGAGCCGATTAAACGAAAATGGGTTTAGGGACTCTCACGATTTTCAATCAGTAAGTTATATTTGTTCTCTACCCAAGCAGTCATGAATCCACATCCATCTCCTTATAACATGTATACTAGGACATACTATATATAAACATATTCCACGCCATGGCTTTCGTTAACTCATCACCAGACCTCTCAAATTGATAATTAGGTGCAAGGACTTCGTTCTCTCGAGTTGGTCGCCGTTGAGGATGTAGTGACAGCAACTGTGTTGGTTGTTGTTATTTTTTTCTTTGGGGGGGGGTATTGCATTTGACTACCCTAGCCTAAGGCCAACAATCTCTTGTCTTTGGCTAACCACGACTAAAATAAATCAGGCCCGTAGGGCGAGGGATGGCGACAGTGGCGTCCGTGGACCGATGGCTGAAAAATAAAGTGAATGAAAAGCTCTCATTTCGCTAACTGGTGTAGTCTGGAAATGAAGCCTGAATCAACGAAGTATAACATCGAAGGTCCGCCATTTGTAGATTTGCTGGGGACATTTAAATTT